>LUCH01001216.1:6344-23043 GCA_013368495.1 Paragonimus heterotremus | reverse complement strand
CTTTTTGCTGAGATCGTCGCGATACACCATCACAAACCCCAACTTTGTGTACAGAGGCAAATGGTAGTTAACCTTTCACCACCACGGTGTTAAGAAATTGCAATCATGAGTTCATCTTGTTCGTCAAGCGGTTGCTATTATCGTTTGAATGTTTTGCTTGTGTCATTTACATAAGTTTATTTCCTTCTCTTGTCTTAAGCTTTATCTTCGACCACCTCATTTCTGTGTGCCTTATTGTAAGACAGATGTTGTCTGCGGTGTTAGCTTCCTAATCGACCGGTTTAAAATTTGAATTCGGTGCGTTTGTTTTTAACTATTGACAGCCAACTTGTATGTGTCTGGTTGTGTGTGTTATTCCTACTTTACGCTCATTTAAACTGAGACATGTTAATTGATCGTAGCCCGTGTATCGTAACCGGAGAGGTCGCTCGAATTGTTTCTGCAGAGTACATCTTACGTAGTTCTAATTGTGTGTTCTAAATTTATCCAGGGACACAACCCTTTTGAGAACGATACCACCCGTGGTACATTGCTGGATGACCATAAATTAATCAGCACTCATATTTGAATGTGGTTTGCGGATTCCCATATTTAGTCTGATTGCCATTTTTCTCAACAAACGCTTTCAATTTGGTTTCATTCCTATTGAAACTCATCATTAGTACATAATATCATTACGACCGATCTTCACATTTCTGATCACGTTCTCAGTGATCTAACGTTTTGACTATCAGGTAACTCATTCCATATTAGGCAAGACTGAATTATCATATACGAACGCCCAACTACTTTTGAATGTAAATAATACCCGGATTGTTTGATCATCGTGATAAGGACAAAACCATGCACAGTATGGAGGCGAATGTTCACAAGCTGCCTGCTGAAACAGCTGGTCCCGATCGTTTCAAAAATGAATGCAAGGTTGATGATTCCCAACAGTAGCTAGACTGGATGGGGCCGGTTGGATCTATCCAGATGTGACAGACGTTAAGTAAAAATGAATGACTTTCAGTCTGACGTCCACCCATATCCTGACTCATCGGTATTGTATACAGTAACTCAACCGCTTTAACGAACTTGAAAATTTTGGCTTGAACTAAAGGTTTTATTCATAGGTTCATCAACTGGACTGATCAGACAGTAATGTTCTCCTTAGTCCAAAGATTCAGACAATATGACCCTTCACAAGTTGATGTGGACAGACGTTTGCATATGATATTTCAGCCCTGTCTCTTGTGAGGTCAGTGGCACAGTAGACAACACTGCTCAGTGTCATAGTTAAGATTTGGTTGTGGCAGTAAAGTACACAACTGATGAGATCTAACACGAGTGAAGCGCGAGTTTATAGTGTTTCTTTAAATAACAGATTTCTTCGGAGTCTGTTTGACTACGACAATCGCAATCGAATGTGACGGTTGTTCACTGTGTTTTCAGTCGAGCATCTAACCAATCATTATCAGACTGTATGATTCAATTATGTTCATGACTGTGGTATACTCGATGGTCTTCATGTGGCACATCGCGTCTTCCTGTGTTAAAAGATCATACTCGAAATATATAAACTACCTGAGATGCGGATTTCTGCTACACTCGTTTTTCATTGTGTATGCGGTATACTCAAACTCCGGGCAGATTCGTATTCAGAGAGAAACAAACGAGTTTGAGCATGCCAATCGCTGTTTCCAATGATAGTACCTGAATGGTTCGACTGTTTCTGAAGATGGATAAGGGAGGCATATAACACATAGTTCATACTTCCTAAATTGCTGTCCGTTGGGACTTAAGAGGAAAATATTATTACAGCGTGCTTTCCTGACTCGCGTTTGCAGACTTCAACCGATGTAGTCAGTTGGACAGCCAAAGACTTCCAGAGTGAAGCGCTTAGATGAACAATTGTACAGAGGTAGGTTAAAACAAATAACGGTGCTGACATCGTGGATTTGCGTCTCCCACGCCGAAACTAGATTCCGACTTAAGTGACTGCTCTGTAAACCAACTTGGTGACCTCATTGCTGAATAGTGGGGAAAGTATAAGCGCAAGTGAGGATAAGCCTTCCCTGGTTTTAGAAAGCAGTTGGAGCCAGAATTTCAGTGAGATCAGTGAACGAGTAGGTCAGTCAGGGACGTATTTGGTGGGGTGGACTTCCTGAGCAACACAATCTTCCGGATCCATACAGTGTATAATGCTATCTGCCACAGTATTAGTAGAATATTTCAAATTGAACACTACACACTTAAGCGCGGCCGCCTTATTCAGGTAAGCCTTTCGGCTAGCTTACTTAGAGAGGAAGCGCTAGGCTCGAGTTTCATCCTTAATTTAGCTAATTAGAAGTACGTATCCTTGTTCGAATCGTATTGTGCACTGTGACCCTCGTGCTGGCGAGATCAGAATTTTAACCGCATCATCAGTGATCTCACAATAAGCATGATCGACAATTTAAGTCTAAACGCTCAACCACAGCTGTGTACGAATTGTTTTCAGCTTGTTGAAAGGCTTATCTGGATGCGATGAGGGCGACTAATTGTAGGTCGTGTTCATTTGGAAACAACCGAAATCTTCGAAATTATATTGAGTATTCTACAGAGTATTGAAAATTGGTTTCCCTGACGCCAATCAAATTAAACATTTCACACAACTGCATTCCACTGAACTGATGTAGACGGACCATAGTAAACAACACGTAAGTTCACGGGAAGTAATTTGTTCGCTAACTAGTCGATAATGGGAAGGCCTTTACATTAGATGCACGACGTTGCATTGAGTCATCAGCGGCATATTTGAATTGTCTTCAAATAATGTCTATTTTACTAACTTTGTCTTGTTCCATAATTATAAGCTGAGGAGCACACACGAGGTTCTGATGAAGGGTTTGGATTGAATGTGGGTTTCATATGTTGTTATAAAACCAAGCCGATGGGAAAAAGTCGGAAGGAGCTAGCTCCGAAGTCATTTTGGGCAATAAAATGGAGCACATCGCCCTTAATCGTCTTGTTTGGAATGAGTTTGATAATGTGTCTACTTATCCCTTACGTTATGTGAATTATGGAATATAACGTTTCACAGAAAATATATAATCTACAGATTGCGTTCGAATGACTGAACACGTTCGACAAAGAAAACACCAGAACAAAATGGTACGAGCGGTTAAGCAAAACCAATTTTTGTTACAAAGGTATACAATCAAGTTATTTTGAGTGGTCATTATAAAAACAGAAAAAGAATTCATTTATTTCCATGAACACAATACTGCCATGTCTTCTCGGTGAATGAAACACAGATTTGGCATACGTTTTACAAGATTTCCCTGCTGCCCTTGCCTCCACAGAGTTGTTGACTCTAACGTTTTTGAATACGCGGCCTAGATTACCATAGAAAATACAGATGAACTAGTCAAAAAACTGATTTACTAAAGAACAGACGGAACATTGAAGTGAGAGATCATGCGGATTGAAGATGGTTTCCTGCCTGAAATATGCAACCTTTCGACAACTCAAGTTAACTAAATCAATAAAAGGTGCCTGAATGTTCGTAATTATCGGTCAGCGTCTCGTTTGCATTCTGATCTGACAAGTTTACTCATACCAAAAAAAAACAAAAATGCCGCCATTGTTGATAAACTGACCTTGATGCGCAATTTCTGGTTCAAAAGAATGACCACCTCGTAACGCCGTGCATCCGATCTATCTAAACTGAATGTTGTCTCGTCACTGAGGCAAACGATGTACAACAGAATAGTCAACAATATTCACTCTGCATTTATCGTTAAGTGAGTTTTCACTTGTAACCCTACACTTCTGATATGGTGTTTAGCTAGTAGTGCAGTTTTTAAGGAGACAGTCACTTCACTACGGCCGATTGACTTGGCAAATATGTTAATTTGGAATAGACCTAATTTGAAACATGAACTGTGGTTAGATTCAGATGAGTGACAAAACCGGAATGTGTAAACGTGGTGAGCGGACACAACGTCGGGTGTTTTGAAGTTTGAGCTTCGGACCCAGCTATTCGACTTTTTATAGGAAATCCATCAAATCGTCCAACTATCGGCTGCACTGACAAGAAGTCCCGAGTGATTCATGATAGAATCTCTCAACTCCACTGGCAAAAAGAACAACTGTACTAAAAGTAACTGAGTATCGATTTGAAGCTATTCTCGTTGCCCTCAAGACAGTTACTGAGCATGATGTTTATCGCTTTGATGAGAATAGTTATTACCCTTGTCGGTCTGTGTGTATATTGCCTTTTGACCTACGTGTGACAAAAAACCTTAAAAAATCCCCCAAAGTTTTTTATTCCTTGCATGTTTAGACACGCTTTTTGGAACGACAACACCGTCCCTCTTGTCAGCACGAGCAGTTCCTCCTAACCTGGCATCTATTCGTGGATGAATCCAGTGCTATTCACGTGGAACTTAGCCAGTCACAAATAAGCTAGCTGCTCCTAACCAGAATACGGTGAGACAACTGGAATACTGAGTACAATGAAGCGCGCGCCCGGATTACGCCAACTCGTTTCGATAGCATCGGGTTTCTGCGTCACCCGGAAGGAACAGGGGAAAGCTGTGATAAAAGCAGGATTCTATATTGACCTAGTTTTTACGATTGCGCACGATTTACTATCTACTTAAGCATCTAAGCATTATTTGGTCTACTGATTTATAACAAAGTTTGTTCAACCTTTGTGAAACATGACTGTTATTGATCTGACACAAATTGAGTTGTGGATACGGATGAGGCGTTTGTAATACTACCGATTCTTAAACAATTATTGACCACACAATGTTTGTGGTTTCCCTACGAATCCCAGTTCTAAACGTAGACGTCCGATTACCTATTTCGTACGCGCACTTCTGTGTCTGCCTTGATATACTCAACAGCGGTCTGTCATCCATCTACTTGGACGTGGAAATCATTACGAACTGTGGTTGTTCATATAGTTAACCATGGATACTCCCACCACCTCCCCGATGATGATCCGCTATTACCAACCGATTTTACGTCAAATTATCATGATATCGCCCTTTCTGTTATAGGATCGCATCACTATAGTTCCCATGGCACACAAGCCCCCGACTTACAAGCAATCCACCTGCCTCATTATTGTCACAAAATAACCCAGACAATCAAACGAAAATAGACATTTCTGAGGCATTTTGAGAATAATTAGTGCTTTTACTCAAGCAGAACGTGATATTCGGACAGAAAATCAGCACCGAGTTTGGAAACATCACTCAATTCTCTCAACTGACGGCACATACTCGGCAATGTTTGTCACAAAATATGTTTGAAAATGGCCAAGTGACTACCTCTGTGCAAAACTTCCTGTGAGTATACTTAACTGAAAAGCAACTGTTCAGCAACACCCGCACAGTTACCCACCAAAACGTCTGTCTTCAACAACCTCGGAAATGAACATTATCTTTGCCGATGTGTTGTAAGACAGATTGTTGGTGAATTGAGGCAACGTCAGCAATCAAGAACAGTGACGAGCGTAGAAACCAAGTATAAAATTCGACCTGCAACAAACAGTTTCCAATATTAATGGCACAGCCGTCGGAAAACGGCTACAAATTTGCATGGTTGGTTCAGCCAATAACGGTGTTGTTTTCGACTGATATATTTATACTAAATTTGTAGATAATGCTACGGGAGGTAAAATAACTATAGAATATATGTCTGCAAAGGTGAGGATGAAACTAACTTGATGTGTGCTGCATGTAAGATATGTACAGAACATTTATTGTAAACACTTAATTAGCACGAACATTGAACTGTACATTAGTAGTATAGCAGTAATGTCAGGTATACGAACAATATTGTATACGTATAAGGTAGTAAAACAAATTCACCTCAAGAGTATAAGCAATTAAACTTTTGTACATTTTTCATAAAAAGAGGACGTCAAACAATGACAGGGAAACAGCATTGTCACAGTAAATAAACGAAAAGTGGATCTCTTTTTTAAACTAATCTACGTGTAAAACACTACAGCATTCCCACTTATATCAATACATTTTTTTATATTTTGCGATTTGTAATCTAGTGCACATTTTTGACGGTTGTTTAATTCAGAGCATTTTGGATTTAGCCAAGGTTTTATCTCAACAGTCTAACAACGCAATTTGGCCAGAGCTGAAAAAGAGCGTTATTTCCGATATCTCACCCTGTTTTTTTCTATTCTCAAGGGCATTAATCTTGCTTCTTTTTATCTGTTGGAGTGGTCGAAATGTCAACACTTCTTCAAATGGCGCCATCTCAAGTGTTGTTGAGTACACACTAGCCATTCACTTATTTTTCGTGTCTCACAAGCATGCACGTTGTTCGTGGCATACCAGATCAAATGCACACGTCAAATAGTTCCGAAATTTTTGGAAGTACATTAGCACTTCAGTTATAACAATACCACTTGGTTCTGAATAAATGGCGTTAACGGATGAATTTGAGAATTTCTACGCGCGTAAATGAAAATTTTTTGTACATCTTAAACCCACGTTATAACTTTCACTTGCACACTTAACAGTACAAAGTGTGCAACCTACGGTTTACTGGATGTAGTTCATATTAGAAGTGAGCCCAATAGTGTATTTTCGCATATGTGATTTTTGGACATATACTTTCTCGTTACCATTGGCAACATTCACGGCACCTGAATAACCTAACTTACCTTATCTGTTCACAGTTGATATATGCAATTATCTCACTAATATACTCAACTATAAATTTCCTTTACAAGTGACACAAAGTTTGCAGTAATTACACTCCTAATACCTCATGCTTCTATCGTCAAACAGCTGGGGCGACTCGCCGGATGTCTGAAAGGGATCCGTCAGCATCATTGCAAATTGGTAGACTGCCTTTTCTTGCGGTAGAGCGAACAGTAGATCGGATTGTTAGGAAACCATGCGTTTTCAAACCATTGCAAAAATGCCTTGTCAGTTCGCGATAAGAATCCATAAACATTTTTCTAGAGGTGCTACCATTCGCTATGTAGCATCACGAGCGTGACCTTCAACCTGATTGAAAATATCCGTTTGTTGATCGTTGACCAATGTCGTGCTGTTGACGCCTATGATTGATGGTTTGAGTATTCGGTCGTATGTCGTGCTCGGCACTTGGAACGTTAAAGTCTAACTGGAAAACATTATGACAGTAGCAGTGCTTAGGGGTTTGATCCTTTGGATTTGAACGTTAGGATGGTTGGGGTTTGACAAGCGTCTACTCTCACAAGCAAAAATAGATCCGTATGAAATTACCATAACGGGTCTAATCAAAGTTCACGTTAAACGAGGCAGATAGTAACAAACCGAAAGTCTTATAAAAACTACTTCTGTAAGTAATGCATGTTTACTGACTGAAGTTAAAATTCACGGAGGGTTTTGTGATGATTTCGCAGTACTGACAGAGACTTTCTCAAGCAGCACCAATGGACCGCATTGTCATGCCTATGAGATTATTTCTAGCAGCTCTTAGGCATTCAAGTATTTAAAACCAGCCAGCAAAAGAAAGGTTTTGCTGTCTATCATTTATCTTCAAAATATTCACGTACTGTGTGAGACCTCGGAATAACAAATTCGTTATCCAATATAGTCGTTTCTCATGATCAGCCAGTACAAACCCACAACATAATGGCCTTTTTTGATTTAAAATAAGTGCGGAATAGATATCATGTGCTGGTTAGCTTGTTAGCAAACAATGTGTTACGTAACCTTCGTATCCATACGTATAATACAATACCATATTTTGATTAAACTTGCAGCGCAGAGAAAAAGATATCTCTGCAAATCCATTTCCAGGGTGACCAGTTGACCGAAATCGTGCGTCGCAAGCCGATATCGGCATTGAAATGCATCTATCTAGTTGCCTAACTGTGCTACTAAACACCAAGAGGTGTCACTCCATAGCGGTGAGTCACAAACAACCAATCAGTGTGACGTTCACGTAATTTATCATATCAGCTATAGTCTCAGTGACTTCTGAGCAGGAAGAACAGCACGACGTGTATGTCAACGTATGACAGTGCATACGTTTAAGAGGTTACTGGCTACACTGTCAGAAAATGACTCAGCTCCATCGATTGGCAAAGGTCCTAGCAAGTAGTCATATAGACTGCCCGGTCAAATCGTTTGGGACCATGTTACTTAATCATAACCAGTAAAAACTATAGATTAGTAAAGAAACAATAATCGGAAAAATTCGCGATTTCACGTGCACTGAAGGTGTTGACGGAATAAACCTCTTTGTTGTGAAACCTGTTTGCACCAGTGAAGCAAGAAAGCTTGAAACTATTTGGCTGATCCATTCGCTTGCTGTTGTACGCAGCATGTGTAAAGTTGACAGGTTTCAGGCTAGCGACTGACGGGAATGGGTTGAAATGCTAACATTTCACATAGGATGCAATTTCTCAATTTCGACCAAATGGATAGAGAGAACACATGACTTTAAATTTCAACAGAACGTGTAGCCAAGTCGTTGAAAGTTCACAGTGCACGAATATGTGATAACAACAGCCTAAACCACACCGTCAGTAAAGCTAAACGCATTCATCGGTTATTGTGTGGTCTCTTGAACCATGTCATCCAAACCCGTAGTTCATCACCAAATTAGAGTTGGACAATAGCCCCTTGTATTATTAGCGCACGAAATGACCCTGAAGTAAACAACCTTTTGATAGGTAGTTTAATAAAGTTGATAATTTAGAAGGGAACCATTTGCGAAAATGCTTGACTTCATCCGGATTCAAGCTAGTGATACAAACCGTGCATGGACAGTTGATCTGCTTGATCATTCGATGGATTCCATATGAGACAGTGGGTTGGGTGGGTAACTTAGTAAAACTGCGGCATGGTTTTATAGCTCAGCTGTTACAGCATATACCAATTCCGGACATGATGTTTATGAGCCCCTTCGAATCCAGCCGAGAGGATGTGTTCTTGCAATTAGGTCTCTTACAAGCCCACTTTCTTTCAAGATTACAGCAGGTAATGACGAAAACATGGTGGCCCCTGTTCTGCGGTAAAGTGGTGCCACCGACAGATGACCCTCGAAATTGGTAATGAAAAACAATTCACAATAAAAGTTTCGGTATGGAGTAGTTTACTTATTTGTATCACAAAAAGGACAATCTAGTACACTTGGCTACCTGCACGACGATCTATGTTACCCTGATCACTATGTGCATTTTACGGCCACCAGTTAGACATATTTATCGTCGTAAGTCTGGCTAGCTGACCATGTAGTCTATCGAGTTGTGAAGACTACTATTGAATGTGAGTAATGCTCAACCTATCGAATTAACAAGTATCTTATATAAAAATGGCTCAGTCTGACAAATGGACGAGACATTTATTCCGGGCAATTTAACCTGTAGGGAAACTGCGCAGACAGTCAAATATGCCCAACTAATTACGTTCATTTACGGTCTAATGAAAACGTTCTCTTAAGCCGCTTACCTGTGTTATTGACGAACACATGCGTAAGAACGTGTTTAAACAGTTTGTGTTTTGCATCTCTGCTGTGTATGTTTTTGGCACACGATGGGAAAGCGACGCAGAATCCGCGTGACAGCACACTTCAGTTTAGTAAACGAACTAAACACTCGGACTTTTGAAGCAGAAATGCCCCATCTGGCTGAAATCCGGAATTCAAGCTGGCCGTTCCAGAACTGCGAGTTCTTAGAAAAGAAGCGTGTTTCTAATGTGCTATTCTATTCTGATATTGAATGGCAATACCTCGATTTTAATAAGGTAAACGTTACGACAAAACGTTCCGATTTATTGATTTGAGCACTTACGCCTTGATTTCTACCAAAGGTCGTCGTTTCTTTCAAGCCAGCTACTGATGACAAACCAGACCCTTCCAACCGCTTCATCGTTACTTCCTTTGTGAGAGTACAATCGTACTATCACAGATCAAATCTGTAATAATCTGTAAAATATGATTTGCCCAAATGCATTAGTTGTCAGCGGTAGAGAAGCCATCTGATCACGTGAGTTGACGGACTTCTTCAGTTGGAGGAAAACATTTTCAACATTTGTGTTTAATATGTTTGGATGATTTGTTTCTACATTCGAACTTAGGGATCTGAATCGTTCCGTACCGAAGGCGATATCTTTGAGTGGATATCGACTTGAGTCGGTAAGTGAAACAACTAATCTGATGATGATTTGTACCAATCACATTGTTGTTCTAATGAGTTAACACATGAATTGTGGTCATCACTTGACCGATCTAGGGTAAGGGTAGGTGATACTTGTTTGAACTTCTCTCACTACTAGATGACAATCTTAATGAGATCAGCGGTTGTCAGTACGAGTTCCAGTGAGGCTATTTGTAATTAACATGGCCTGGAAAAGGTACTGAGCTATACGATTAATGTCAAGCATGAATATCTTTATATTCTGGAAATCAGACAATTCAACTGCAGCTAGCGTGCACATTTCTACATCACGTTTTTCATCAGAAATACTTCTAAAGAATGGGAATAAATAAATAACGTTCTGATATTTCACATTTTGCTATTTCTAACTTCCATGTCTTCACTCATTTGGGGCAGAGTCAACGCACCGCTTGTGGTTTGCTATCTACCGACGATTTTAGTTTTCTAGCTTCTTTTTCTGTCAGTTATATACAGGAATGGTTTTACCTCAGCACCTTATCTTGGTGTTAGATGAGATGAACGTTCTTATGGTTTGCTCCATAACGTCTTATCTGCACTTTAGAATTTGATGCAACGTCTTATTATTTAATGACTCCCCCCATACAAAATATACTGTTTCCATCCGTGTCTATCTGCTCTTCTCATTCGGTTTTGACGCGGTCCACTGTTACAACACTTTCCATAACAGTCTATTCACTTTGATCAGTTTCAAGCAATATGTTATTTTCGACATATGTGTCGAGATAGACCTTTTTTGATTATGCTGTTCACAGTTTACATCACGGTCCTCTTCTTTCACAAGTTAGAAGCATAAACTCTTATTTCCTGCGGATAACTTGAGATTTTGAGATTCCCAACATAGGGGTTCAGTGATTGTTTTAAGCAGTCAGTTTGAACGACAGTGATGGTTAGATCGATGAGCAAGTTCATCTAAGATAGACCTTACTGACTACTTTTCAAGGTTACGGAATAGTTGATGCTATTACATATGAAACTGCCTCTATTGAAGTCTTACTGCATATTAAACGGGTGCACATCGTGGTGATTTTTAATAGCATGCAACAAACCACAGACGCCGCAATTTTCACCATATTGGGCAACTCAATATATCATCCCCTAAGTAAGAATCATTTGTGAAGAAATACTCCAGAAAGAATGGAATTTCTCCAATAAACCATCCACAGACACTGATGAAAGTCACTTGAATTACTCATATTCTATATCAACTGATATTTTGTTCGTTTGCAACATGCATCATAGGTCATTCAGCTGGAAGTTGTAGAGAAACCAGCCACGGTCGACTCGTTTTCCAGATACATATAACTGTGAAGTTACTGAACGAACTTTCTTAGACATATCGTTCTCCTCATACTGAATCTAAATGTTTTTCTGGGCTTAATATAAAGGCCATCACATTTTTAATAGTCGCCTGCTCCTCTGTTCAAATTTGGGTAGGTTCGCTCTTTTCTGTTCATGGGCAGTCTGTCCACATATCATGTGGTTGCATAACAGTAATCATTCGGATTATATATTGCCTAACGGTTTGTTGTTCGTTTTTAATTTTCACTCTTAACCGCCTGTGATTATCGTACATGAAGGCCATAGCCAAGGCCATGTTGAAACAAGATCATATGCCAGTTTGACTGTCCATATAACGTAGCCTTTTCTTTATTATTCTGTAGTCATTTCATCCATAGGGCTCCACGGAGGTTAGATTCTATGCCCTCACGAAGAAATACATCTAACAAAGCGCCGTGTTTGCTATCTCGTGAGAATATTTCTTACGCGGTTCTTGAGATAAGGTTTTTACTTGGGAGGTGTCGTGCTAGACGTGTATGATAATATGAAAGACATTTGGCTAAATATTTACGGTTACTCAGCATTGCTAAAAAATTTTTATTTTTAAAGTATGTCCGGACAAAATCCCGAATTTTAAACACTCGGTAGTCATTGTGAGGTAGTCTGTTGCTATTCTATTCGCCTTCCACATGAGGCAGCGTATCACTGTTTTATGATCAAAGCAGCGAATCAAATAATCTGTTTTCAGTGGAATCAGTGGCTGCCAAATCACGTGCTTTGCCACAGTGAGTGGATTGACCGGAACATTGTAGACAGCCTTCACTGATATCAGTAGGTCTACCTAATTACTTTGGCTTTGTTGATTGACAGCACGAATCCGGTTTTCATCCAAGCGTGGTGCTCATTACTGATTTGTTCAAATAGGCGTCTAGTCGAAGTCGGTATCGTGTGCAGACTGATCCATTCTAATCGTCGCATAAACTAGTAGCAATCATACTAAAATTTCTCATACCTAGAATAGTGAGTTTTCGTTATCCATTTTGTCATAGCAGAGAAGACGTACCCTATTATGCCGTATAAGCCCGCACATAACGAAGAAGACTGGATGAACCAATCAATAGTTTTAACGATTACCATCCTGCTGAAGTATTCATTCGTGGGACAAGAAGGTTGACTGTGGCAATATGGTCTGTCTTCATAAGACTGAATCCTGCTGCTTGCGTCACGCTACTTCCGGATATATATACGGACAGATGTGAGCATCACCACAACAAGAAAGATAGAACAAAACTGACACTGTGCGAGATTAGGACATAGAGGAAGTTTTGTGAGAGACTTTCAAAGATTACCTGTTTATCACCCACTTAAAGCGTTGGCTGCTGTGATTGTTTGATTGCCTTTACCTAACTGCACGATTGCGTATCAAGCTAGGCTTTATAAACACTCAGTTGACTATTGTTCAATCCCAGTAATGCACCGATTAGTTTGCAATCGTAATAAGATGCACATGGCAGGACGGGTCGGTGCCCGCTTCAATCTATCCTTGTGATGACACTTTCAACCATTGAACTGTTTACCCAGACAATCGTCAAGAACGAGACTTCAGTGGTTGTCAGGTGCATCTTTACAACCGTTTACTTAGTTGACTAGGTCAAGTTGTCCAAGGTATTGGTATGTGATCGTAATCTGGAACTGTTGATCATCCATAAAACATTGTTGATCAGAATGCACCGATCAGTCTTATGCGTATGAAAGATAACCAGTCAGACTGGGCTGTGCAAAAGTGAAACTGTCCTGGTGGTTCAATCGTTTGCCGTTACCACGTATAATTTTGCCAAGGTCGGTCGGGTTTAATCCGATGACCGGGTAGAATAACACGGATTGCTAACATTGCTCGACTTGTTTCGTGTCAGCCTTGTCAATCCCCAGAATTATAAACACTATTTCTGACAATGTACGGAAAGCTACAAAACATGTGTATCATGGACGAAGGGTGAAATTAGTGTTGTATTTAAACATAAGAGTTTAAGTTGAATCATTGAGACAGGTTGATTGTTGTGTGCACGTTGTATTCATCCAAACTCGAATCGGCGGTCTGATGCGACTTACTGCGATGTTGAAAAAATTGAGTTCATGAGGTCCTCGAGTTGTTTGGAGTATTCCAGTTTCAACGGAAAACCAGTATAGACCGATTCGGTTGTGGTAATATGGACTAATGGAAGATGTAAGCAACAGCAGTTACAATGTTATTATCAACTTGATGATCAACATTAGATAGGTTATTACTTCAATGACCAGTCTGACAGGATCGTTGTCGTACCGTATTTAGTGATGGGCCTTAATAGTTTAAGATCAGCACCCACAAGTAAGGGTCATGTAATTAACTGCGATACAGAAGCAGTCAACTGGTTCATGTCGCAAACCATCCAAAATGAAAGTGATTTTTTTCATCCTTGTCGATGTGTTGATTGCTTGCTTGTAGGGGAGGATTTCACGTGCTTTTAAGGGGACAGTTTCCGCTTCCACTTTCCTGAGGAACACCAGCAATAAAGTACAATTCGTTTCGTGATATTTCATCAGGATAAATTCATCTTGATCTCTCGATGAGAATATTCATCTGCAAGCCGGACACATCTTACAATTTGAGGCGTTCGTGATTCATAAGTATGGTAAGTACACGTACTTGTGTACACACACGTAAAACAAGCAATAATTTCGCTCTTTTTTGTGAGGATTTTTTTCATGTACGGCTTATTACCCGATAATTCTTTTTATCGGAGAAAGCTGTCTGGTCCATCATGAATATTAATTATCTTGTATTGTCTATGGTGCTATTATGGTCGCTCTGTCAAACTAAATCAAACGGACAGATGGACCGACCAAATTGTACGCACTGATCCTTCAAAGACTAACTCAAATAGCCTTGCTGTGTGCATCACACATGGTCGGAAAAAGTATGTTGATGGTCGCATTGTATGAGCGTCTGTGTGGAGACCAGAACATTCACATTGGAAACGTATGCAAACAGCATGCGAACCAATTAATTTTACTTTCAATAAATCACCCAATCAACCAGAAAACTCAAACGTGGTCAACAGTCAGTCATGTGTTCGTATGCGTTTTGTGTGTCACAACCAGAAGCATAGAAAAACTGAACACACTAAACGACGCGTGGATGTTCGTAATCATCCGTTCGTATCAAGTTTCTGTATACACCCAGGTTAGGTAGCCGACGGCTTCAGGTTGAGGCTATTCTCATTTCATATTTGTAGTCTAAAACAGACGTCACGGCGACTACAAAAGTTTAGAAATGACACATAAAGTGGAAGTAGGCTCGCAACCTGTTTCGACCGATCGGTGAAATGCAGTAACTGAGAACATTACACTAGTGCCATATAGAAAATGTAATTGCTATCGCAGAAGGCCGCTCCAATCCAAGATGATCGTTTGCTTTTGAAGTTTCTTCCAACAGCGGGAAAACGGTATTGAAAACACCTCGTCGTGTTAGCTTCTACTTCTGGAGTCCTTGGATAGTAGTGTGCAATCTGCAATCTTCACACTATCTCATGGACAGGTTTTCCAATGTGGTGACGATGAAAGCTGCATACGGCGATCTCCTTCGAAATGCCATCAGATCTTATAAACAAGTAAATGAACACACCACCGTGTTTCCATAGATTACTTTCAGTAGGAATAAGCTAATCCTAGATAAAATAATGGAAAGTCGTAAATCATATAAGGTTTTGTGGGATGACGTTTCTTACAACCGGACCATCCAAGTAAACCGAACCAATTCTGCAGGCCAGAGGTCAAGGTTATATGATTAAACAGACGGATAAGACCACTGATATATGACACGAAAATTCTAGCCAATAACTTAAACCATAACTTCCGCTTTGTGGAGCTTTGTCTCAACATTTTTCAAATTAGTTCCACATTCAGAATGCATAACATGTTACTCCGGAGAACGCCACATGACTGAATTATTTCATTACACGCCTGAGGTTCATTAAGGATGATGACTGTTTTGAATAGAAGAAAAACTTGTTCAATTGTATGTTCAAACTCATGGCTATAAGTGGTATTGGAAGTAAGTTTAAAATGTGTGAAAGAACTTCCAAATCTAACTCAGATAAGTACGTCAGTTTTTGTTTATCTGGAAGCAAATCGCCAATTTTACTGTCGAAACCACTGTACAGATATCTCAGTTCACCGAATCGTTCACATTTGGCAAGCCTCTACATTGCTGCAGTTAACATATTCACATGTAAGATTCTGCTTTTGTCAACGACATCAGTGCAGATTATACAGGCCATCCGTCTTAGACATTCACGTTAGTTTTTGTGTTGGTGACTGTGATGATCTAGGTGAAAGTTGTTGTAGAGACACCTCAAAACCAACTGCACTAACAATGTAGATGGTGCATGAGCTGGAACATGAACACTGGTGTCCCAAACAAAACCACTAGTGCCAACCGCTCTTAGATGTGTTTCTTTGGAACACAGGGGATGCGTTGAGTATCTAAAAAGAGAAACTCACGGATAAAGGTTCCAGGCAGATGCGTGGAGCAAAAATATCAGAAGGTGAGCTGCAGTGATACAAAGTGAGGGTATTACCCCCCACTGTTGTTATAGTTTTCGAACAATTTACTTTTGAACACAATGCAGAAGGTTTGTTTTTATTTATCATAGCGTCAGTTAGTTGGGGCCGGCGCTTCCGATTGCACCATAAAGTCCCTAACAAGGTGCCATAAAATTTGGCCCTGCGGCGAGTTTGAATCAAATATTTTGCTGCAGTTGAAGTTGGGCCCAATGAGTCGTCCTCATTACAAACGTCAGGCGAGTTTTCATCAGTTACGTGAATCCCCGATTTTATGCTTGTTTTTCGCTGCTAAATTGACCAACGTGTGAGTGAACCAAGGTTTAAAGCCTTCGGATTCCCAAGTGTATCGGAAGTGTGCACTGAATATGGATACTGTCTACAACTTGAAATGCATTTTGATCAAATATGAATTTATAATCCTCAAGATTTGGGTAGCACTTTGTGCTGTTGTTAGTGCAGGCATGCACCAAAATTGATTATATTTCAGTGGTCATAACAGAAAAAATGCAAGAGAATTTGGGTAACAGAAATTACAATAGCATTGTACAAAACGTTTAGTTTCTCTATTCCGGTTCACCAGTAACGATAGAAGACATAAGTCAAGAAATGTTGACATTTCGTTAACCCCTTGTTATTATCACC
>LUCH01001215.1:0-132481 GCA_013368495.1 Paragonimus heterotremus | reverse complement strand
GAAGGGGCGTGAGCACATCTCGCGTTCCCTTCCCTTCTTCTCTTGGTTACGGTTGCTGGTACCAGAGTGGGCTAGAACTAACTATTTTTTGTATTTTCAAACATTCCCGGGAATATGCGGTTTGTTTCCAAACCCTACTGCATTATTTTAGTTCTATGCCTGTTGAGACAACGTTTCGACTGCTCTACAGGAAAGACGTTTTAAATTACTAGTGGACGAGAGTCAAGCACACAATTATTTGCTCACCACAAGTCGCTTCTGTTTTCAGGTTAGTCACGCTTTTATTACTGATGACGGTGTGTGAAGTGAATTTATGTCTTGATTTTCGTCTTCTGGCTGATCTGTCCAGATTTCAATCTGTTAAACCTAATGCACAAGTCGTTTGTAATTAGCAAAGTAAACAAGCGTTAAGTATGTCAACGAAAGAAAATATCGTTACACTTGAACAACTATTGCAAGCGGCCGCAGAGTTCACGAAAGATTTTATCGGCCAGAGCAGAACGCTTCGTACAGCAGCAGTTTACAAAAGTGGTACTCGGGAATAAAACCCTGGGAAATTGCACGATTACACTAGGTTGGCTATTTAAAAAGGTGTGCTACTTGTCATGAATGAAGTGGTTCAAAACAAACACTGAAGTTCCCCGTTTTAACGGAGTTTAGTTGCGAGGAGCAACACTTACTACAATGTTACTACTCCAGTGGTCGTGCAAGGAACCCGGGAATATTAACGGATTAAAATGGATAAGACGTGATGCATGTTGAGTAAAAAATATTCTGTCAGCGACGCACCTGTTTATCGCAGACAACACTGGTTGTCTGATAAACAAATTCGCACTGATTGCTAAATTATCTGTTGTTATGTCTTTTGTAACAAATGAAACTGGAACTTAATTGTAGCAGTATCATAACTTATTTAAAAAATAGACTTTGTAATCCATACTGCTGGTTTAAAACTGATGTTTTATCGCTGGACGTAGGCCGGCCTAGATGGAAGGTTGGTGACGCTTTACATAAGGAATCAGTCGCCGACAACCTTATTACGCGACTCTAATGCTCGTAACGTTATTTACTGATAGTCTGGTTTTGTTGTTGCGAGCGACAAATTATTGTATTATTGTTTTCCCGTTCAACATGCATCGTTATTTCAGCAACAAATAGTTAGGTACGGTTTGTACCCTTGCAAAAATTGCACCCACCTTTGCTGTAAATAAACAGTAAATGTTTTTTACTCCATAGCATAAGAATTGTTGTTAACTTGCTTTGGGAGATTTAGAATTATCTACTCATTAACGCATACTCGACAATTCTAATAACTGATAAGTAGTTTGGATGAGTTGATAATTTAGAAGAGATCCATTTGCGATAAATCTGGACTTCGGCTGGATTCGAACCAGCGACAGAAACGACATGCCCAAACGCGGCAAGCGCTCTACCAGCTGAGCTACGAGGCCACCCGGGAAGCTCAATCGGCTGCATAATTTGGTGGATTCCATATGACGGCTGGTTGGGTGGATAACTAGGTCCAAATGTGAAATTTCTTAGCTTCCGGGGTGGCTTCGCAGCTCAGCTAGTAGAGCGCTTGCCGCGTTTGGGCATGGTGTTTCTGTCGCTGGTTCGAATCGAGCCGAAGTCCAGATTTCTCGCAAATGGATCTCTTCTAAATTCTAATAACGTTTATTCAGACGATCAGGTTAACGGGACTATCTTCCAATTCCAAAAAGCGTCAGAAAAGGCGATCGAAGGGATTGGGATTTATACGGTACTGTTTGTTAAAATTCCCATAAACGTACTATCTTACCTTGAATGTAAATTAACCGGATACACAAACTATCCATTAGAAAGGCGTTCACAACGGAGTAACTAAACACGAGTGCGCAAGTAGCCACCAGTCAGCGGAAAATGAGCTCACTGAAACCATCGGGTGTAGTTGAAGGTGAAAGTGCGTCAAGCAATACCAAGAAAGAAGTTTTAACAAATAAGCAACTATAGTTATAAAAAGGAACAAAGCAAATAGTTATGTGCAGTTATGGTACAAAAATCGTCATGGTCATTTAGTGCATACAGCAAAGACACATTGGGACAAATTAAGGATCGGCTTTCTACAAACAAATCAAACATGCCTCAACGGATTTATCACACCGCATCAAACCAAACAAAAGAAGACAAACGTATCAGGTGAACTTCAACAGACCTAACAATGCACTTTGAGAATTTGTACAGTTTGAGGCCACAACCTGGGACGGATGTGTAATTTGAATCAAACCCTTTGTAATGAATATCTGGTCAATATCACCGCTACATTTAGTATCAACTTCTAGCCAGAATCTAAGGGCAGCACTGTGAGTGATGCTGAAGAACGTAGACTACACGCCTGGGCGACTTTTGACAGTTATGTATTTTCCGTGAGCAATTGCTGTTCTTCGATGCTCCGGTGTGGTGGAATCAACGTATAAAAAACAAGCTTGTGAGACAACGGAGCCTCAGAGACAGTACGCTTAGCACTGTTGTACTTACGACAAACTCTCTTTGTCGATTTTATTGACTCATATACATACTTTCTACGACGGCCTAGTAGTTGACATATGCAGCCGGCAGTCGGATAGTTAAAACTTCACGAAGATTATAAAATAGTTTGTCAAGGAGACATAAAACGACGGATCCTAAAGTTTGAATCAGTCGACTAGACGCACGTTTTTAGTTGGGACTTAAGGGTCTTGAACAATTATGATTTTATACTCTATCAGGTATGTACTATATCGACGGTTTGGTAAATGTACTGCAACTTAAAAACTGTTTCCCTTCTTTGTTCTATGTTATGTGATGCAACGCTTACGCAAATATATATATATATATATATATAGTACAGTCGGAATTCAAGAGAAATGGTTGTTACATTGATTCTGTTTTTTGAAGGATGCAGATCAGGGCGTCTTCCAAGCATTTTTACAACTGCAATTAATACTGAAGATCCTGAAAAAATGACCAGATGACAGATCAACTTGAGCATGCTCAGTTTAAGTATACGTTTATCATTCTGTCCCAAACAGATGGATAATGCCTAGAAATTAGTAAAGTTTTGTCCAGCTGAATAAAGCCTGAGTAACTTACTCAACTTCCACTAGTGTGAAAGGGCCCGGTCACTCTCATAGTTTCAGCTTTTCGCTACATACAGCCTTAAGGACATTAAAGAACGACTGAAATATTTCATGACACCCGTATTCAAACAGACGCTTCACAACCGATTCGTCCTTATCTGAAATTATCAAGCACGTACAGCTTTAATAATATTCTAACAGAAAACACTCTGTATTACTTGACCAATAATTCTATGAACATCGCCTGAAAGTGAGACAGTTAGAGGTAATCTCTGCCTATCCAAGCAAACATGTAAACAATCGAGGTATATGCACTTGAGGCTTGCAAACAAAACCGAATGATCAATCACCATTTGGTTGATGTGACAGAAAGACATATCATGAAACTTGTCTTATTAAATTGTCATCCAATATTAATTGCAATCTTGAATAATGTACGTTTCAAATGCAACGGTTAACGGAAGTCAATACTCAGTTTCACGTCTAATTAACACTGTTGATAACCAAAGTTTGCATGCTGTTCTAACAAATGACGGTTTTGTCAACAGGCATGTCAGATATGTCAGAATATGTGTGAACTATCGAAAGGAGCTTTTCATTTGATTGTTAGTGACATCCGAGCACGTGACCAGCTAGGTGGACTAATGCACCCTGGTTATTCCACACAGTCTAGATTCATGACAGTGAGGATCACGTCCAATGATTGAATACACATTTGCAAACGTTACACAGATATATTCGTGAAAATTTGTACCAGGAAGTTTCATTCAAAATCTGATCTCAAATTGCATTTCAAATATTCGGTTTCACTGGATCTGATTGAATAAACAAACTTGAAATATGTCTTCAGCAGAGGCCGAAATACAGCTTGATTGCGCAGCATTCTGTGAATAGTAATTGAGGAAGATGATAATTATCGGGTGAATGTGATATTTCTACCACAAATCCGTTGGTCTAGACTCCATCACATAAACGACAAACGATTTTAAGATGTACATCAACTGGTTCCAAGACTATCTGGAGCAACTTTGTCCTGTCTAATCGTTAGAACCCATACTTCCATACCAGTACAAGGGGGAAGTTTGGGCATGCACACTGACAAATATTTGACAACGACGCAGTCAGGTTACACAAAGTTTTGTCACAGTGTATTTAAGTCATCTCAGTACACTAGTGCTCTGTCAGAATTCCTCAGCTCCTTAATGACTGCTCACAGAAATTCAACTATTGACCAGTTTCACATAAAATGACCTCACCCGAAGACAAATGTATCGACATCCATTGAGAAAATTTTGCCACGTTTGACCGCCATCTGTAACACGTGAAGGTTTTCAATCTTCTAGTCCGTAGTGTTGTGTAAACCCACTTCAGGTTGGTAACTCTCATCTACATGACTGCAACGAAATTCCTGACTAAGAGAGAGCCAACCATATGCTGAGCACACAAACATTTGGAAAAATCTTTGAGATACGATTCATTTGTTTGCGTAGCAAATCATATTGAAGTATCCGTGCTTGCGCCTTAAGCCTCTTGTTTAACACACGCTGACTACAATTTAAGTATGATCGCGGCTTTTGAATTGAGATAAAAAGTATGTTCGGCTTGCTTCTAACCAACCTTAGGACTGAGCTTCAATCTTGGTGAAACTCAACACCAACTTTTGTCCGAACAAACGGCTAAACACTAGGTTTCGTCCCAGTGGACTAAAACCGCTAGTGTCCAGTAAGCATAATGAAAGTTGATATTGTTACTGGCTAATCAACAGTAATCGGACCACTAAATGGTAAGTTCACAGAATTCAACAGTTTCACACTGATCTAGAAAGTTTTAGGCAGTTGGTTTCAGCGCTCACTAAGTAAGTGACATCCAGCTTTTTTGACTTAGCTGGCCTTCATAAATACCACGCAACAGCGAATCGAGCCTACTCCCTGTGAATAAGTGCTGGAACGACAATCCAGTCATCCACCAGATCATATAGTCATATTCATGAGGATTGATGTGATTATACTTGGGATATTCCTATTAATACTCATGCCTAACTTTCTTGTCTAGGCGAAAAACGACACGTTAGTTTGCAGGCCTAGCACAACTGATTGACCTGCTTCAACTCTTGAGAAAATTAAGGGCAACAACCAGCGTGGATGAGTGAGAAGTTTGTCTGGATCAATACTGACTGGGGCTTTAGTCGTTCTTCCCTGGAGACAATGAGGAAATATCAGTACCGCTCGCAGAAGGATGCAGTCAAACGTTCGGATATGTTTATTCGGTAACGCTTAATTTGACGTAATGTAAATGGTCACTGAAAACGTCCCTTACACACACGACAGCTAGTTTAAAAATTCCGTCCCTGAATAAGAATATGCGCTGTTGAATTGTTTTAACAATAGTAACGCTAGATTCTGTTGGTTAGTTTCTAAGAGTGGCGGTTGAAACGTTTGTAAAACAACGAAAGCCCCTGTCAACTGTAAGTGGTTTTCGAGGTAAATTTCCATTCAATTGTACCTGAGGTCGTGCATTTCAAAAAGAATCCCGAAGAACGCAGTCTGTGTTCCAGCTGAGGTTAGACTGAGTAACTATGGGAAACTACCCTCTACTCTCACTAATATTCAGCGCGTATGTCGATTTCTCATACATGCATGAACTAAGTGTAAGGGTTCTTTCAAGCAGTGAGTTAATAATATCGTTATACTCAGTTACTTTGAAGATAGCCTGCAGACCAGCTTGCACAATATACTGGATGGCACGTTTTCCCATTGAACGTTCACCACATTTTCGTGTACAGAATGTTGTTACAAGACCGGGACAATCCTGATAGTAATTTTGGTTTATCAAGTCGTTTAGCTGGTACCTGTTTTACTCTTCGAAACTATACTCGACTAGCATTACCTCATAGTTACGACTAGAATGGCCTTATGCAAAAACATTTGATATACTCATCAGTCTTTAACATCTGTGCAACTGTGAATCAGCAGTGTAACTCGAGCGACTGATTCACTTTTGTTCTATGGCCAGCAAGTTTGATCAGTTTACATGGAGGACACGATTAAGCTATCGGTTCTTGGTTGTCAGTCTTACCGTACTGACTGCAACGAATAGGCTTGTAAGAAGTGACCGACAGCACAGGGAAGATAACGCCTAATAGCAAGGCTTTAATCGATCAGAAAACGAGGCGTGTGATCGATAACGTAAAGAATAGAAAAGGTAGGTTAGGATAATATATGGATGGATCAGTATGATAGGGAAGAGGACAATATGATGTAGAACTAAAATATGACACTGAAGTAGTCCAAGAAGGCGGCATAAGGTGCGATTGCTACATCAAATTAATAAGTATATTATTTTTGCAATGGGCACACATTGTCCCATACGTGCGTTTTATCCCCGTCAACTAATCACAACAACCTTCTTACAGGTTGATTCAGCTTTTTGTGACATTCTATTTGGAAAGTGCTGTTCATCCATGAACTGTGAACAACATAACAACATACATCAGTTTTTCTGTGATGCGGTCAGTTTTTAACCATCGTCCTAATCAGACTTGATATACCAAAATCGTTTATAAATTATCCAAACCTGGCAATTTAAAATAATTCCAAAATTTACTGTATGTGATAAATCAGCCAACTGGCTTAAATGAGTTTTGTAACTAGCGTTGAAGCGTTAAGCGATACGAGACGTACTCATATTCGCTTTGCTTTATTTATGAATAGCCTGAAATGAATACACATTTTGGAAACCGTTTCGCAGTTGTGCCGGCTTCAAATGTGGATGACAGTTGGCTATAGTCATCGAACACCTGTTTTCTATAACAAATAGGTAGAATGATTAGACGTTTCAAACGTTTTTATAAAAATGTAACTCCAACGATCTTGCTTAGGAATTATGAATTGAGTAGCCATTCATATAAACGGTACTTCAGTCAAGTATGGTATGCTGGTACACAATATGAGTGAAGTTTATGTGAACAGAAAACAGTCCTACTGAAATATGCATAAGCTTGAGTAGCGTCAGAGTTATCAGGTAAGATGTGTGTTGCTATTTTTGTGGGGAGCTCGTTTTTGTGAGCTATTGCAACCTAATTATTACAAACCCTGGGTATGTTGGATATGGGGGAGTAATTTATTCAGTTTCAGAGGCAAATGTGACACTCGGTTGAATAATTAAAAATCAGCCTAGGAAGAAAAGAGAATACGCGGCCAACTAGATGGGATGTCTAGTATAGAATAGATTAGCGATTCACCGAATATTCTAACTTACAATGGTCAATTCGTTAACGGGGGATGAAACGAATAAAACGATCAGTTGATACCTATTGGCTACATAGTGGCAAATTAAAAGCTAGCGGGCTGAGTAGAGCACAAATGATAAAGGGCGAGTGACTGTTGATTCACACAAGCATTTACACATGGTCATACCTCATATGAGACCAGCGGTAGAGCGTTCAAAACCGATGTCCCATAAAAGCGTGGCTAAAGGTCCAATCCTGTCCATGGCAAGTTTATGCACTGCTGGTAAACTTCAACAAAAAAATAAACTTAAGTGTATGATTTCTTTTCGTGAACAGCTAGTTAAATGCGAAGATTATGATCAACTGTGAGTTATTTTCAGTTTAAATGTGAGCAAACCAAAACCCACGTGCAAAATATTAGCAATCTTCTACTCGATTCAATGATGTCAAACTCTGAACGCACAAGGATGTTCCAGCCAGGTACGGTTATGACAGTATACTCAGGTTCAAGGAAATGCCTTGTAAAATCCACTCTCTGACAATAGCAGGGCAAATAATTTGTTATATCATTCTTGGTTTTACATACTATGAAGTAGACTCCTATATTCCAATATTTTGCCGATGTGCCGGAATCAGCAAGCAGAAGTAAATCCGTAACTCCTGTTACATTTTGCGGACATTGGTTTTATAATCCGTGTCGAAAGTTGTGCGTTGTTAATCACAACACAGCTAGACTGGCCAGTGTCTGATAGATAGTTGGAAATTTTTGATCACGTTATATTGAACATCACCCACTTCTGATCGCAAAAACGTGATTTCGGGCTGGAAAAATGTCCTAGGCGTGAAGTTATCAATTACATTTGAGAGCACACTTATCGTGTCCCTCCCGAAGCGATAGAGAAACCTGAACATTACTCAAAAGTAAACGTACTTAAACGTCTTCGTCTGACATTTCAGTAATGTGATATCACTGGCGCAGTGATCAGCAGAGTTGCCTCATGAAATCATGACCGTAGTTCTAACCTCAGCTGCACTACCGACCAGTTCTGACAAGTACGAAACCCGATACTTCTTTTTGAAAGGTGCCTCCTACAAGTTCAATGGGATTGCGACAGCTGTGAGTGATAATCATTTTATAGTAAATGCTGTGATTTTAATGTCCAACCTTCGTCTTATTGTATGTTAGTTGGGTACTATTTCATGCCTCTCGTTGTTGAACTTGTATCATGCTTTTCGTCGTTACATCTTACTTTCAGCATTTTCGATTTTTATATGTCAGTGTCTGCCCAACATATATCGATTGGTTTGGGATGTATTTCATTCTTATCACAGACTGATCGAGTGATGAAGTTTTGGTCGTTGACTTATTCACTGAGTTAGTTCCTTTCTATCTTTAACTGTTTATTTGAAAATTGTTCGTCGTGTGGACCGCAGCTTTTTGCCAGTCACTCAAATTATTAGATAACAGTTTGCTCAAACGGTATCCTCTGGTTTATATCACGGGTACGGCAACGGCTCACTCATCTGCATGTACGTTGAGTGATCAAGATTGCAAAAAGGTTTGTTAAAACCCGGCATTTGGGAAATGATTGTAGATGAATATGTCCACGGTGATTGCAAAAGAGAATAACTACGTCTTTCTATTGTCGCATGACTAACTGTCATGTTTTGCTCAAAGACTGATCAGACCATTTTACTGCTCAAAGTCTGAAATGCTTTTAAACTATACAAGAAAGTTTTAGACCACACAAAACGTTTATGCTTCAGAGTTGAAAACTACATCCACAGCAAAAAAAGAAGCATACACAGCGGATGAATCCAAAATAGTGTGAGCTTTTGGTGGGGGTGTTTGCACTTAGTATGAAACAACTTGGATTATGCTTAACCAGAGATTTTGCAACAGAATGTACGTGGCCATCCAGGACTTACTGTGTACACTTCAAATTTCCCAAGTAGCAGACTGTTTGCTTAATTACGCGGCACCTGTCAACGTTTTAAAAATATGAACATGTTATATGAACTAACCAAGCGATACCGATGAAATCGTTGTTTATAATTTTTTGGGATAGTTATATGAAGTTAACTGCAGCCGGACAAATCGATCTAGCTCGAAAATTTCTCATTGCGCGTGAAATTATCAACTGTGTTGCTCCAAGACTTGAGACTAAATTACTCTCTGAAAATAACCCATGCACACACCTAAGACGCACGGAGAAACACCAGCTGGATGAATGTTACCCATCTAATACTTTGTGTAACTGAGTCTAACTATGAAAGAATGCTTTCCACTGTCGCAATGGTACCATTAGTCTTCGTTTTGTACATTCGGTTGCTGAGCCGCACCCAGGTTCACTAGTGACACAAAGTAAATACAACTTACAGAAACATGTGATTTTCATTAAATCGCTAACCTAGTGAACATGACGGTGTAACTGAAAAAGGAGTTTTCCGACTAGAATAATTTTGTCTGGTTCTCTGAGCCTAAGACGCCTGTCTACGAAAACAGAACAGCCAACTGAGCGGCGGGAAATGTAAACATTAGTAAAACAACCATTGCAATCTCATGTTTCCTACTCAATTTCAGAAGTGCTCATTGAACGTAGTTGCTATGAGTGTTTGAGTAATCCAAGCCATCAGTGTGACAACTTGTACTTACAGCTATCCTTGGCGCTGAAAATCGATGCGCTTTCCAGGACACGCGTGAGAAGTAATCCACTGGTGATGTGATAGACTTCAGCTTGTGATCACACGGTGATCTTCACTATGTGTCTCGCGCGGCCACCAATATACCGAAACTACTTTTCCTACCGTGTGGACCTAATTCCAATCCCGATTACTTATGACTTACTGAGAAAGTAAGCTCTGAAAAACTTGAAAGTAAGCACACTTTTTTGTTTGAGTTCAGCTGGGCGTCAGAAAAAATATGTCAACAAGATGAAACACGAAGAAGCCATTAATTTTCTTCTGTTTTACTTACTGCATGAACTATCCAAAAACACCGCCTGATTACTTATATGACGATAGTCATGTTTTGAGAATGACTGTTTAGCAGGGAACTAACTTTTTTGCACACGACAGCATTGAAGTCTAATACATAACCAGACCAAAATATACAAGCACTGCAAACTTCAGTGCACGTTTATTACCGATTTCCTTGAATAAAAAAGTCATTCAGTTAAGAAAGCCGTGATCAAATATGAGTTGTATTCCAAGTACTGTAATACAAGTCATGTAACAAGAATCAAAATAACTGAACAGGCTCAAGTATGTCTATCACCTATGTTATCACCTAAGGTGAATACATCTTAGTAGTGATAAAAATAGACGGGATGGCTTGGGTACATTCTCCGATTATGAAGCGAACTCGTACTGCTGACTATCCTTAAAAGTAGGTAAACCCGAATCCACTGGTTCCCTTCAAGATGGTCCAGCAAAAAAGTATCTCAGGTTGGTCTCCCTTAAATACGTGAAATATTCTGTGTTACTCATAAGTAGTATGAGTTAACAGCTGCACTTGTGTGTTCTAGTGTCAATTGTTTGAGACATACGATCGAATAATTTGGTGTACTTTACATGATAAAGTGGAACAGGTTGATAAATGAGTCTAAGTGTGAGACTTCTGAGCTTTCATCCTGCTTTCGTATTGCAGCTTTTGAAACATATGATGCCTCAGTCTGAAGTTCGAATAGACCTTAAACTTAAAACCTTTTCAAAATCATTCTCCTCCAAGTTATTACATGTACATTAATACTTACCAGTAGTAGCTTAATTCAAAACGGCCATTCAGACTTTGTTGTTCACTTGATAGAATAACTTACCATTTACTTGCGATGTGTTGTCAACAAAAGTTAACTCTGATGTATGACATTTTGTCTGGACGCAGATCAGCAGTTCTTGAACGGGCTGGAGAATAATCCAGCCTTCTTATGGCTACCAATTTAAAGAATGTGTAAACTTGATGAGAACACACTTCGACATGGATCTATTCTGATTTCTTTAAAAGATTTCATGCGACATTGAACCACCACCCCCATTTTTTAGTAGATCTATCTGAATACATCATTGTTTTTGTCAGGTTAATGGTTCAGTGGACGGGTAGCTAAACGTATAAAAACTCGTTGCTTAATGGACAGTTTCTTTGGTTTTTTCATCAGTTACTGCCCAGAAAATGTCACGTTATTTAGCTTAGGTCCGATAAATCTGACAGAAATGGACGCAAATTCTTCAGTCCCTAGTGTGTTCGTCTGTTGCTTGATGGGCAACCGAATCGAGAAAACCAAAACAATAATTGTCTGAGCGGTAACAAGCGATCTCAGTTTGTTGGAAAACGATACCCTTTTAATAGAGAAACAATGGTATTAACGACTGATTCTGAGTGACAAGCGTCCTTGAATTTTGTTTGGTCAGTTCGCTGCTACGCTGTACGACCCTAAACCGAGCAGTTAATTTGTTTGAATCCGATACGCATTCCGACAGCACCTGATTGCCGTCTTTGATTGGTTGGCGCTGCTCAACCACAACTCCACCAGTAGCAGTTTGTGTGTGAACTCTGATTGGCCGGGCCTTCCCCAGTTATAAAACCGCTCCAGTTCAATATCTTGTCACCTCTGTTCAATTTTCGTTAACTTATGGAAGTACTGACTCAACCTATAAAAGCTAGTTGTTATAAAGAGCATCTCATAAATGTTTTGCAAAGTGGTTGTCAGGAGTGACTTCAAAATTCGACCCAAGGATAACCACTGAAAGACGTTTCAAATTTCTGAACACGAATTTCTACAGGTTTTCTTACATATGACTTTTAGCCCACTGCCACCATCAATGCACCAAGCTCAGCTATTGTACCAACGCTTGAACGTTACTTTCATGTAGTAAATTATATCAAATATGTTTAAACTGTTACGATTTTACATTAGTATTTGCTTACCAAATGTTGCGTGAAGGAAGAGCTGTCATTGAGTTATACGAACTACTGGAATAACACGTAGAAGGAAATCCTCAAAATCTTCCATCAGCTGCACAGTTCTACAGCTTATGTCAGTAAGACTTATTCAATAAATCTAAATCAGGAGACTTCAGATACAACTTGACCTTGTTCACATCGAATTTATGAAAGTGGCTGTGCATAGGACTACACCGTCAAACATCCGTGATAGTCTGATTCGATGCGATGAAAACAAAGTAAGTGTCGAAGTAAGAAGCACTTAATCGTGCTGTTAAGGAGATGTTGAACTAATGTTGTCCAGTGTGTCTTTCTCTCATAGTCATCTACTCACTGGTTTGAAGACAAATGTCCTCGAGGAAATTTGTCAGTATTAATAGTTATCGCATAGTTGTATTGTTTTATCACCGAAATGGATTAACTCTAAGTAAGCTTTATGTGAGTGTTAATGTTTTTCCTTGAACTGATAAATTAACACTTATTAACTGAGAAAGTATCCTGACAACCGTCTCTCAAACAAGTAAAACTACTACAAGCTAAGGGACTGGTTTAAGAAGTAGAAGGAGAATCGGAAAAATATTAGATATTCGCAATCAGACAAATGAAATGATAACCATACAATTTATTGACACATGCATGATCCCAGAACTGCGCTCTAGCTCGACAAAATGCGGCTATTGGAGTTCGCACCAACTGACTTTTCTCTGTGTTGTAGCCTTGCAGCTATCAAGTTAAGTTCAAAGGCTACCGACTATTTTGTCATTAAATCTATCTCTTGAGTTTTAACACCCAAATTTTGTCGTGTTCGTTAGTTTTTTCTCTCGTTGGCCATCGTCATTTTTTCCAGCAGAAATACCACAATTGTGGTATTGAAAAAAATGTGAAATTACACCACGGACAATGTGTTTTTGATCAAGATAACGGATCACCTGGTCACATAACAATAGTTTGTCTGTGGTAATTATTCGGTCACAATTTACTAGGTTGGTTTACCGGTTAGCGACATCTTCAAAATTGAAATACCGTTCTTCATCAAAAAACACGATTTCCTTAATTGTCACGCGCAATTCTAAGTGATTGGATCGTGGGCATCAGATTTTTTAACTGGATCACGTGAAATTGTAAACAGAATCCGAATGCGACCGGTCAACTGATTAATGTACGTCGGTTGTTCCCACGTGACTTTACTTCCTGGTAAAAAACAGGAATTCCGAAATTGTGTAACATGTGACAAGTTGCAGAAAATTTCCACTGGTTAATAATGAACCTACGTCAAAAGCTAACTGTAATTGTATGGTACAATTTTTGACTAGCCTGCGCACCCGCGTTCAAGCCATACTTTTATCAAAAACTGCCCAACTTTTGAAGGAACGTCTGACGAAATATCGCATGCCCCCTTACTTTGTTCAATAAAATAATAACCATTTTCACCAAAAGAAATGGAGTGGACAAAGTGTGTCTGTATATATAGTTAACTTTAAAACAGCATTGTCCATCTAGCGAAAGTTCATCTGGTTTATCTGAATAAAACAATGGAGGACGGTATCGATAAAACCCTTCCTCTTTGTTTTCTGCACGAGTTGTTCTATATCCTTCAAACAATTCAATGACAGTTACGTTATCAACAACAACTTATTACAGTTACTAATGGTAACGATAACACTGACAACAATGATGTGATATTGCGTACGCTCTTATTCTAAATTAACACATGCGATATCAAGTGGATTGTCTTGTGTTAAATCGGAGCCTATATTGTTTCCTTCGCTTTGATTTTGTATTCAGTTTTCTCCTTTTTAATCATCTAGTCGTCTACAGATTGCTGCAACAGATGTTCGTAGTACGGAACAGTGTCCACGTTTCCTTTGTGTTGAAATGATTGAAACGATTGTTACTATTTGTTCTGTGTTCGTTCCGGTATATTGAACTTTTCTGAGCAAATGCTCATCTCTTTCTTCGTTATACATTCGCGATTTGGCTAAGGCAAACATTCTGAAATGATTACTCAAAAACCTTTGACACCTGCTTTCGATTTTTATCCCGTTTATAGCCATATTTTTCGATTTTTGTACGCTTCCGAGTTCAGTGAATATACTTTATCCCACTATCTTTGTGGTTCAATTGTTTCAGTCAGCATATATTTGGATTATTTTCATTTGTTTTGTGGGGATTCTGTGCGACAAAACAGTTTTTGTTGTTTCTTGTTCGTTTCGCTTGAGCATTAGACGTAAAAGACAATAACTGTTTTGTATACTTCCTTCAGTATCGCGAAAATCCCAAGCTGTTTTAACATGTTCTGGAATCCTAAGATTGCTTCGTTTGTCATACCGTCCCAGTTAGTGTCGTTAGGCTCACAGACTGTGCGTAAATCAGTGATCCACTTGAATCTGCTTGGATACATTCGACACGTCATTTACGCTTTTTTAACGCGAACTGTATGGTTTTAAAGGTCTCTTTCCGAACAGACACTGTCTGTTTTCAGTGAACTTTGTCCATTGTGGTCTGAGAATTGCTGTCTTGTGTATGTTGTATGAGACACAATGGTGACTGGAAGACACAGCAATGTCGGCGACAGGATTGTAGCTCGTTGCTTCAGTGATCTGATTCGAAATTCTTCTGAACATGTTTATCGATTTCAGTGACGTTGCACATAATAAAAGTATTCTGATGGTTTCTTAAGTAGTCCAAACGTCGTAGTGTTCGTATATGAGTGAGCATCAAGCAATCCACAAGGGAACGTAGTGAAAATTAGTTTTAATCACAGTTGATCATTAATTGTTTCAAATGTCGGATACATGAGCAAAGTAATAGTCATTGCTACAAATTGGATTGTTATTTGTTTTTGGATATATTTTGCGTCCTGCCAGCATGTCCAAGTGTTGCTCAATGCTTCATTCATACCCGCAACCCCATTTTTGACTGAAACGGTGAAGAGATTTTGACTGGGCTTTTGAACCATTGTGTTCCAGCACACAGTCTGTCCAAAATTGTCAGGATAGACGCTAAGAAATTTCAGTATATATTTACTTTTGCCGCTCACTAACGTAACATCAGCTAACTTGACGTCAAATGCACTTAACCGCAATGGCGGAACGGACTTATAGAAAACCTTTACTTCTAAATACTACGGCTTTAATCAACTTCATGATAAGAATGTGGATGTTGTACACAAAAATTGCCGGTATCCTCCAATTACCCACGACCTGCATTACCATCTTTGAGTTAATGTTTTGTTGTTTATCAATATGCCAGGCGACGTTCGCAATCAACCTGCCAAATTCGGTGAACAATCGAACGTCCAAACTCATTACTAGTTTTCAAAATTATAACTTGTCGTCTTAGGATTACCTACCATTACCACAGTTGAGTTGACAACATTTGTTGTGAAATCAGTTAACAGTTCATTTTTAAGCACTTGAAATGTTCCCAACATGAAAGTATGTATGGCCACGTGTTGACACAACACCGAGTGTTTTACCTATGTGGGTGCTACTGTGATTGGCGTTTAATTCACACGACCCTCGACAGACAAGTGAATTTGTGGACAGAATATGGTGATAATAAACGGGTAAGCTAGGTATTCATTTGCACAAACTAATAGGCTTAATTTCCAATCCGTGCCAACTTACGCCTCATGGCACTTGTTTTCACGGAGACTTATTTGTTCCCAACGAAATATTATGTTATGACCAGCGAAGAACCTAAAGCAGTTTTTTCTCTTTAAAATTGCTAGTAATAAAACGAACAGCGAAAGAGCCAGATGAGTTCACGTAGTCCAGTATTTCTGTTCACAAGCAGGTAACATCAAAAATTAACCTGGGCGAACAGATGTCTGAAAACAAATGGATAATTGTCAATGGCTTCCTAAGGCTAACTTGGCCGTGATTAGAAAGACCAAGATCGCTTAATAATCTTGAGCAAACAACGGAGGATTGTAACAAGTGATTGACAAGGTATCAATAAACTTAGACAGTTCCACTCGTTCGCATGTTGTGAGCACGCGGAACAATTAAACTAATTCCATTGTATCTGGATTGAGATATGATCACAGCGATCACTGGGGCCGAGCTCCGATTGACTGGCGGACGGTTGTAGTCTGGTTGCTTCACTGATAGGTGCAGTTACTCTGCTAGATGCACAATGGTCCATTTATCCAGTCGTCTGTTTATTCTCCGAATGTATAAGACACAGCGGTTGCAAGTGAACGAAGAGGCATAACTGGTGCTCAGTACACAATAAAGTACTATCAATATGTGGTGTGACAGATTTGATAGCCTACAAGAAACTCGATTACGGAAAGTACGGACTTAGGTTGGATTCAGAAAGGCGACAGAAACATCTCTCGTCTCATCCCTGCAGTTCAGTGGACAGTGCATCTGCCGCCCTTATGAGTTTTATTTCTGTCGTTGGTTCGGACAGCCGAAGTCCGGGTTTTCCAAAATAGAGCAGTTTCAAACAAAATGTCCATTGCTTTGGAGCACGAGCACGATTTAGTTACGTGCAAAACGACGCAACCGGCTTGCACAATTGGTCCAATACAAAACCAAATCAAAACTAAGTCTCAACATTACCACTGGTATCTCATCATTTAAAGGCAACCTGATGAACGTATGGTTTATAAGTTTGGTCAGCTTGTGAACACGCAGTTCCCTTTAACGCTTGTAAAATGTGTCGGGACAGTTATGTGATCGCAACACATCTTCCAGTAGACCCGACTACTCTTTCAAGACGTCTGTTAGAAACCCAGTTCTGTAGTGACATACCTGTTGGAGGGTGTCTATACATTGGTCATAACAAGATAGCCATGCAATTAATGATGTCAGACGATATTAATATGGTAGTATAAGCGACGTTTTTCGACTAACATGATCCTTCATTTGTAAGTCTACACCAAAAAAGATTCATCCGAAGTAGTAAAAAAGCTTGATGAGTAAGCTCGTTTGTAACGCGTCATCTTCAGACTAATGACAAATCACGGCTTAATAAATGAAATCTAATGACCTTCGCAGCCATCAACGTGCAACATTCTGTCAGTCTAGTAGAAAAACGTTTAAAGCACCAAGTTTGCTCGGAGGTGACCAGCAAAATTGATCGGTTAATTAGAGTTGACTGGATAGTCAAAAACTGTTCCGAAAGTCCCCATAAGCGTTATTTTATTAAACGAAAAGCTACTCAGTGTCTGTCGTTTACACCCAAAACCTAAGGATTTATCAAGTCACTTAATATCACTTAACGGAAAAGCTTGAGCTTAGAGCAACGGTTCACAAGTTTTTCAGGCCATCACTGACATAACTCTATTACGTGAACAGTAAGGTGTAAACTGTTGTAACTAAATATGTTACTTACCGTATTTCCCTGCAAGGCAAAGTGTGTGCTGAACGGTTTGTGCAATGAATGAGCTTGGTGTGGGTATATTAGTTTAGAAATATAAAGTCGAACATTATCAATCGATTCGTAGATTCTTCATCCCCATAACGCTGATAGGTCAGCTGGATGACACATGTATGAATGCGTGTATCTTGATCAACTTCTGAAATCTGACATTTTGTTTTAAATACTTACCCGTCAAGATGAGTGATTTTTTAGACGTTCAATTATGTGTCTGCAACAATAGTTCATTTAAACTTCCCATTTGCACTCTAAACTCAAGCCTCCAGTCTTGAGTTACATACAGTCAGGCTTGAGAATATGCTAGAAGTCGTTGAGTCCCACGTTATGTTGAATCTAACAAACAGTGTTATTTCTTTGAAGCTGACTAATATTCAACTGCAGGCCAATTTGACTGACAAATTTAACAAGTTCTGTGAAACTTTTGTTGAGGAGTAACGTTCATTCCTAATCTCTACCCCAAAGACTATTACACATGAAAGTCTTCACTGTAACCTAGCGTACACTTAACTCATGCTTTAGGCAAACATTTTATGGTCTGTAAAATCAAGTACCCATTTGTGGCGATAGTTTAATCTCACCTTATACACGAATACTGTTTTCAAGTTTTATAGTTCATTATCAACTACAATAATGGACAGAAATTCACAAGTTTTTCTGTACGTCTATGCATGAATCACTAAATGGCTGACGATTTTACAAGACCGAATGAATTGTGTATCGTTCTGTATCCTTTAGGGCGACATGAATGGACGAAATGCGCACGTAAATACGACAGTGTTCACTATGACCGACGAAGAGTCATTGTTTTCATTGTTAGAATATCTGATTGGGCATGGAATAAATTTACGGCAAGAAATAGCTTAAAAGAAGCCTATTCAAACGTCCTGAACAGACTGATAATTAAGGTTTGTTGAAAACCGGTGTCACTTTATTACCAAAACACATATATCGCTACTCATTAAGGACGCAACTTCAAGATCCCGCAGACAATACATCAATAAATGTGCTGTTCCATAACTAAAATGGGTTTCTATGGAGATTTCAGGGACAGGCTAAACATCTTCAGCACTTGGTAGGCCAGAATCTGTTAGACAACGATTTTTGAAAATACTCGATATTTCATCATTGAAATTTACGACCTAGTGATGTGAGCCAAGAACGCGGATAGCACAAGGGTTATTTGTTCAAGAAAGCAACACATGGGCTAAGCGCTTAAACAGGACCACAAACAAAAACTCATTTGCATACAGTGCTCGGCCCAGACCGTCTCGATTTCCACAGAAGCCAGACGTAGCAAGGATCATTTTGGGCGATACTGCACTCCGATTTTTCTTCCTGTATTTTTCCTGCAAATAATTCGATATCAAAATATATGCTCTGGCGCTCAACACTGAATAACTGTAGTGTGAGTAGTATATTACGATCGTTTACCATCACTACATTAGTATGGAGAATCATTTGAGGTTGAGCAGAATGGAAACTGAATTAGGTTCAACCTAGCAAAAGGACACGGTAAAAACTACAAATCAACAGACACACAACAGCCGCCCAGCCTGGAGCACATATCACGGTGCACACACAAATTAGTATGAACACAACAGGTGTAGTAATGACCCTTAATTAATCCGTACTGCTGCCTAACGATAATAATTAGGTCACCCATTATTCGTGCCAGAAAGATGCAACAATCTACCCCAAATAAAGCAAAACAATTTCCTAGATCCAATTTGTCGACTTCTGTTACACCAGTCGCATCCGATGTCAGGCTCCTCATTCAACCAAGCATTTTAGCAAGCGCACATCGAATACAAACATTAGACACAAGTTGTGCTCTAATCAGAACCGGTAAATGCTGAGTCTCCAACTTCAGGGAAGAATTTTACTACATTGCTTGCTCTTATGAGCAGATAATGTTAACAACTAACCAACTAACCCCATAATAGTTATCACAACTAACTAGTTCATTCACTGTCGTGTATATGATTGACTGGAATAAGAAATAAAAACACCACGCACTTCATTTGATACTCTCCTGTGAGAAAAGCACACAGGGTGCTACTCGATTCTCATTTACACAATTGGATAAATTTTTAAACCTGTCCAAGATTAAAAAGCAAGTCTTCCAAGGATTTCGGGACTTATGTCATAAAACACGTTTCAGCTGCGCATCATCCTATTGGTTGAAAAATATCCCGGTTATCGTGGCATGTGCATAAATCAAACGACTGGCACAGTACACAGTGATTTCACTGATACTGACCCGATAAAAGTCACAACTGTGACAGCCTCATTTTAGACGCCAACGTTCGTTGCGGATCAGTCAGATCAATGCAGGCCGACATACACCAACCAACAGCACAACCCGTTCATGGTCACGAACACGTTCTAGTTGTGGATGCACTATTGCCAAGAACGATTGAACGCAATGTTCGATGTACCAACTGGCGTCTGTGTGGTCCACAGCACCATCTAATCGAGAAAACGGGTTACACAGATTGATCCGAAGGCCTGGAATTTGCATAACCAAATAGACTGCTACTGATTTTGGCAAGTTCGGTTGTAATTATGAGGCTAATTGTGTGAGTGAAGTAGGTAACTATGTGGACCACCAATCTGGAATAATGATTATAGTAGCAAATGTTAAAATTATTTATGTACTGTGACGAAGGTCAGCCACAAATACTTCGGTTATTGAAGCTTCCTCTCATTTTATATTTACACGAACAACATCAAAACGAACTTTCTTTCAATCTTATTGGTATAGACAATAATGAGATATTTCATACTGGCTGTCATTTGCTTTTCATTCCACAGCTGTAGGCCCTAGTGGATTCGGTGTCGTTAATGTTTTGACTCCTCAAAAAACCACCGTCTCACCTTCATTTGAGAATGGTCTCACAAGAAGTCTATAATTAAAACCAGGTTGTATCACGTCAACGTATGGCAAAAGACAGGTTTTCTCGTTTTTCTTGTTAGGTAGTAAGAATGAATAGAAAGTCAAAAGCACTGAACGACACACTTGTTGATTACCCCTCACGGGATAGCCGCCATTTTTAAGAATACCCTAGTGTCCTAGGAGAAATCACCTGACTATGGGTCTTAAACTCACATCGGTATGCTGTTTTAAGAGAACAATGCATTACAACTTTGGTTTCAGCAAAATACACACTTTAGGAACAAAGTTGCACTTCGATCAGTTTTATTCTTGCTTCAACCAGATTGAATAAATTTTCAAACCAACAAGGTTCAATGCTCCCCTTTGCTCGGACGTCGAGCTTGTGGAAAGAACAGGCTGATGAAAAATTGAGACAACTGGTACGTACCATTATCTTATGCGATCAGAGTTCGGACTTTTAACAGTGTGCTTGTTTTTCGAAGAAAGTTCTGTGTAAAGCAGTTCAAACTGGCAAACTAAATTGGGCTTTGTTAATCTAAACAAACTGGGCGTCAACAAGTTTGAATAACCGCCTCAAAAGTTATGCACGTTCCTAATAAATCCGGATCACAACAGTTGAACTACCAGATTGACGCACGCTCAGTTTAACCGTTTGTCCAGCGATTCCAAATAGAATTGGGCTTGATCTCTATGAAGTAGTGTTCTGACAGAGAGTTGACTATAATCAGCTCTGCCTGCAATAACCAATTCTCACCTAAGATAAACCAACACTCAGATTTGAATTGGGTTCTATCATATTATCTTCTTGCACTGCGTTTCTGCATCCTGCTAACAATTATTCTTACAGCGTCAATCAAAATATGTGGAATAATAGAATACTCGTTCTCAACTCAACACACTCGGTAGTTTTATACAGTACGCACTTATACCTAAAACGGATTTTTTGTAGTCAGGCAAAAATGTCAAATAAACCCTTTCAAAAACTAGCAACATACTCAATTTACTATTTGTTAGAGAGCATCCATGAAACATCCCTGCCAAAACAAAAAGTAAAGAGCTGATTAGCGTTCACACGACGCAACCGTGTTGAACAATGTACCATTAACCTTATGGCCTTCATGACATAATCGTGATCCTAGAAGCTCAGTGACATTAACTGGTTACTAATTTCCAGGTTGTCCGATCCTCTTCTGTGGTGATACATTTATGACCTGGTAATTCCAACTGCTGACCTAGTCGTAAGAATTTCCCACCAAGTAGAAACCTGTGTTCATTTTTGTCAGTATCAGTAGTTCTGTTGACGGGTAATTGATAACTGAGTTAACTTATACACCGCATGTAAGTGACTAACTTGTACTGTATGTGAATCCAGTCGCAGTGTAAAGCCCCATGGAGACTGAAATCGAGCTAAGGACCTCATCCATTCTGGTGACCCCAGTATTATGATCATGGTAAACAAATAGGAAACTACGACCATGGTATTAGCTTAATATCATGATTGAGCATTAACGCTGACTTGTGTGATGACAGGAAATTGCACACAGACGACTTTAATTATCCCGTTGGAAGTTGCGATCTCAGGACCTATGGTCACAGGACAAAGCGCTTCGTCCAGTCCACTAAATATGAATGATCCAGGTGGGGACGAAATCCGTCATATTGAAATAGCCGTTGCAAACTGAGCCTATGACAAATTTTCATCATTCTGGTTAGCTAGACAATTCTCATTGTGATCAGCTTAACAGTGGCGACGGACTCAAATGTAAAAGATGGATATGACGAAATCGTATCGTGACTTGTCTGTTTGGTGCGTTATATGTGGTACTGCGTTTTTGCGCGGAATACACACTTCAGAATGCGAACATATGGAGACACGCATTGGCATGGATCCGAGCCACTGTTTGCACATACACAACAAAATTAACCGCCTCCTCCAGGTACAAGTTCAACAGTGCTACTAAGTAACCCCACAAGAGGGGTAACAGTTAACAGAAGCCAGTTAACTTCCGTTCACTACATCAACCTAGGACAATTTCACTTATGAGGTCGGAGAGCAAATTCGCAGGTCCTCATCACCATAGTCCACCACTGTAGAGATCAACCGCAAAGTCGTACTGATTACAAGAACATCTGTTGTCCAGGCTTTTCACCGAGTACTGTTGAGAAGCTCTGGAGCAATGCATGTTGCTTGACTTCAACGAATTTTAGTTGTCCAAACTCTTTCTGAAGTAGTACAGAACCTACAATCGTAATGTTTTATGGTATGAACGTCTACTGTAACAGTCTTTATGGAATGTTGTTCAGGTTTTTAATAACAAATGGTTTTTATTCACTTTCGTTATGCCTTTTTCAGTCTGTGATTTTGATCACCAACTTGTGGTCCCTGAAAAGCTTAAACCAGCTTCCACATTCCAAACCTAATTATACAAAAACAGGCTGCATGTCACCTAGGTTTATACCTTGACATAATATGTACCTGTCGTCTCACTCTTAAACAACGGTTAAATTACAGCATTTGATAGTTATGAGCAGCTGTACTGTAAACTATCATGATGAAGTATAAATAGATCAACCAAAACTAACCTAAGTGTGCCAAAAACTGTACCACTGATGACCAGTTACATTGACAGAACGGACTGTCTCTAAAACACGAAAGGAACAGTGCGCAGGACAACTGTTAGGATAAGTTTGACAATGCACATTCACTTTCAGGTTTGATTTTAGTAATCGCTCTTACTGTCACTAAAATGCCTGACAAAAACAATAGTACATATAGTCTACAAATGAACAATATATCTTCGGTCATACTGCGTCGTCATATTCGAGAGTACTTCCAAATGACCGTGTGGATTTTCCATGGTTTCCAACCTGGAAGACGAAACCTTTCAGATTTCCTGCATTTTGGAATCGGAGTCACTCTAGACAGCTACAAAACACCTATTGTGTTATCTGACTCATTGAATTTACTAGCCAGTTCCACTTTAAAATGTTGTGGCACTGGCTTGTTTGAATAGTTAAACAAAATGATAAACGCGCCATAAAAAGTGGAGAAAAAATTGCGGACTGTTCAAACAAAGAGAAAAAATTGTAAAAATGAGGAGAAAAGGAACACTGAATCAGTGAACACTTGGAATGGCAATACGAGTGCTACTGTCACATCGTACAGCGTCCTTAACTAAAGGTTTTTATTATACTTTGGACCCCAAACTTATTGAGGTAGGTTTCATCGGTATTATCTCAAACTCAAGTCATACGCTGGCAACCAAACTCCCGATTACGCTTACGTCTACCACCGGCAGGCGAACTACCGCTTGACAGGCAGTAAGCTGGCATTCGTAAGACATGTCCAATGCAACAAAGTTGATGTGGCGAAATCATCATGAATAGCACTCAGCAGAGTCTCTTTGTCCCAAAGACGTGTTGTTGAATCTTGCTAGTGACAACATTATGTTCTTACAACACATCGAATTATCTTGGAGACACAGACTGTTGAGAGGGACAATTTTCAAACTTAACCTGAGTGAATTGGTCAGGCCTTGGGGCCGTTGAATAAGAATGTCTATATGTCGACTTTATACACAAAGCCTTTTAGAAAAAAACAGAGGTCATGTCAGTGTCACAGAAAGTACAATTTGACAAAGGTAGTCCAAGTTATAGCCAAACAATCTGGGATCTCGTTAAACATTTCATCAGTGCTGGCAAACTTCACGATCACTTTCAACGACGCACCACCGTAAGGATATACTCAGGCTTGCCAGTTTTGCAAAAGCATTTTGCAGTTGGCCTAGTTAACATCAGTTCGATTACACAGGCTTCAGATGTAACGGACAGCTTTGGTACGAAGGTTACGAAAAGTTACTATTCAGTTCAGAGAAACAATCAAGTGAAAACGATTCTGCTTATTCTGAAAATCGGCCAACTTAGTGTAATTTCTTAGTATGTTATGAAGATTGCAGATTTGTTACTGTTGCACAATTTCTTCACAAACACTGCATATTAAATTTTGCTTGACTGATTTGATGTTTTGTTCAAAGTTTGCCTGCGACCGAAACTTCTATACGTCTAAAAACTGGAGTTGAAATAATGGAGCATCTTACCAGATTGCTGGAATAAAAAAAGTTGTATGAAAATACCTGAATTGGAAGGCACTCTCGGGTGACCGCAGCCTTTGCAATCAGATGGATTTTTCAGCCAGCCGGTTGCAAACAAAACAACAGACTCACTTTTTGTCTCTGGCAGGTTTCGTCAGTATGGCATCTGGTTGTCACGAACAGGAGTTATACTCTTGTTTTATGAGGCGGCCATGCTGACCACTCTTCAAGTTGTCTCACGCTGGATGTGACAGAATTATTGTAGTTGCAAGCTTAAACACTTTCGCTTGTGAGATCTGATCAGGTTGCCCAATCGTCCCGACTGACTCTAATCCATAACGTCCAAAATGAGACACCCTCGGCAGGTCAAACTCTTCGATCTCCATAAACCACCTAAGCGATATTTCAGAGTGGTGACAGGTACTTGGTGTAAGGTCACTGGAGCAATGTGGTCGGAGTTCTAGTCATGACCGTAAAAAACAGAAGCACTGCTGACGAGGTCTACCACAAGAAAAACTCGAGTCAAATTCCTTCTGCTTACAAGAGTTCGACTAGAAATTCTATCCGAATGCAAAGGCTTTGATCAATTGTCAATGACGTCCAACTTATTGGCAACCAAATCCTTAACTACTCACCAGTAAAATAACCCAATGTTGAACCCATCTGTTCACCTGATGGCAACTTTTAGTTATCAGTTTCTTTACACTTGTAAGTAGCTAAGTCACTGACTCAATAGTCGGCCTGATACGATTTAGAAACCGCCAACACTTTACCGTTCTCGGTTTCACGTGGTCAGTAATCAAAGGTTCACTCAGTGCTTCATGCGGTTCTAACATAAATGTTCGTTGTATCTCACAACAGTTAGTGTCTGGACTACGTCTGAACTTCATTACCTCTGGTACAACCGTTGATTTTTCGAGGTGCGTTTGTTTGATCGATCAGATATTCCGTAGAGTACGGCAAAAAAGCCACCTTAGAAATAGTTAGTTGCTGGTGTACTACGCGTACTAGGTGTTGGCTACCTTAGGCAAAATGTCCTGGTAAATCTGATAACCTAAAACCTAACCATCGTTTTTATTTAAAGTAGAATTGAAGTGTTTTCCGCATCCATCATATCCGTTAGTAGGTTATCATCAATTGCCTTCATGTCTACGTTGATCAGATCACTGCTTTTAGATTACTTATGAAGGCAGAGGAATCGATTTTCCTGTTCTCCTAACTTCCAGGTACAAGCACTGTGTCGCCTACTTCAACCGCACTGTTCATTCACCTTGCCCTATCAGTCATGTGATATTTTAGTCATGATGCATGAGCCGATTATTGACCTCTCATTTCCGCTATCTTTATCAATGCTTGCCCAAAGCATATTCGTCGTAATTTGTAATGGATTTTGTGCTCCGAGAGATGCGAGCATTTTTCTCAATAAATTTGACCCACAAAGTCAAGCAAATGAAGAGGCAAACACTGATGCACACACATTGCTTATAGTTCCTTGAATTTGTGCAGAAAAGAGTAGAACCATTGCTTATGCGTCTGCATCTCCGTGCTTGTCATGTGATTAGATGGGCTGCACGGGATTTGAGTTTTGAAATATGTCGGGAAACTTATATTCTAGTCAACCACTGACGTGGAGTAGGACAGCATAACAACACGCCCGCATATTTGATAGCAATGTATTTTATTTTCCAGTGCCACGTGAAACAAGTTGCTGGTTGGTTGGCCGGGGTCAGATGATGAAAAGGCTGTTTGGTTACATGGTGTAAAACGCCCAAACCTTAGATTTGCTTTCACTAGGCGAAAAAGAAGAGTGAAACTGACCAATTTCATTCAATTCTCCCAGCTTCCTTCCCCTTCTGTGGTGACTTACAAACGGTCTGAGCTCCACTCCCTAAGACTGTTTAGTGCAATCCATCAGGTAGATCAGACGGGCATCCTCAGTCAACTGGTTTCTTTGCTGATGCATAATGTGAAAATAATTTGTTGTTATATTTCATGACTAATCCACAGCCAATTCTTCTAGTTAGAAAATGTCATCAAAATACTTGAAGTTTTAGCAAGTTGGAATAATTCCAACTTGAAGGTTTGTTTAACAAATTTTTTCAGTCAGGACTTTTTCAATGTAGTGAGAAAGTACACTCTGGAAAAAAAAGAGTGGAGATACAATTGACCGTAAAGAGGTTGATCAGCTCAACAGCATCTCTGGTTTGTTAAGTCAATGACTCATCAATGCCCTACAATACGGTTTGTCTGAAACTCGTACCATTTTCACCAATAACGATAGAAGACATACGTCGCGAGATGTTAACATTTCGTTTACTCTCTTCAGTCGCGAACGTAAAACATTGGAATATATAGGACATGCGGATAGTAACAACAATAGAAAACAATCAACGGTTGGGTTTACACAAAACAAGGACTGTTATCAGTTCCAGGGCAGACAAACTGCATGAGTCAACAGTTTATGAACACACAGGACCGGATGGCGAGTATTGATTAGCATAACTTCAGAGAAGGCAAGCAACTTCGGATTCCGATTACGCAACAATACTTGAAATGAATTGGTGGGGTCAACAACGTGGCCTGTTTCCGCGATGTGCTTTGCTATGGATGAGGTCGGATTTCGTCTCACTCGCTCTCTTGCCATTGCCTGTTGCGTCATGGCGCGCACCAACCACTTAGGCATATGTTCAGTCATTCTTTGTCGTAGGCACCGATCTGTTCCGCCGACATAGACGTCACTGCATCCGCAAGTGAACTGATAGATTACATGTGAGACAGAACATTTCGGTAGAACACGATTGTGAATAAGCTGAGTGACACCCCTAGTTGTGAGTAGCAACCGCAATTCAGCCGAAGGGTGTGCACGAGTTAGAATAGACTGTAATTTTTGACTTACATCAGTTGTGATATGATCGCCTTTAAAAGGAAGGCTCAAAAAGACCTGCTTCTTAGGGACTGTACTCACAGAAGTCTTGAGCAGTCTTTTCTGGCCGTGAATATCGATGAACTTCTCAGGATAGCCGTTCGCGAGTAACACTTCCTTTAATCTGTCCTCCTCTACTTGCAAGCAGTCATCGACGAAGATCTCTCAGGCTCTATGAAACAGAGTTCACACAAGACCTCGTTTATAAGTAATTGGTGCGAAGGAAGAAACTTGCAAATACTGACCGCTCCAAGTGGCCTTACGTTGTACTGAGCGTTGTTGTGAGCCATCCTGTTGTCTAGTGAGTGAATTGTCTAGAAAAGATAAACTATTGTTTGCTTCCTCCTCATGAGAAACAGAACGGTTAGAATGAGCATAATTAGAAAGGTTTAAAAGTGAAACAAAGTGAATATTAGTGGTAAAAATGAAAATATCATCTACATGTCGCTTACAGAGGTTGGCACCATTTGTAGCATCAGATAGTTTTGATTCAATCATTTCTAAAAATATATCCGCAAGTGTTGAGCCTAATAGACAACCCATTACTACACCATCTAATTGCTTGTTGGATGATCCCGCAAAATCAAACCGGATATTCCCTGTACATAAAATTATAAGTTCCCTGAAGTAATCAACTGGGAGACAAAAAAGGTAAATTTTGATGGGAAATAACACTGCACAAAGAACCAACTGTTTAGCGAAGAGGAGCGTTTGTAAATAAGAAGTCAACATCAATAGAAAACATCTTATGTGAACTAACTGAGGTGTTCTGTAAGGTTTGTACCAGTTCGAAAGAATCGTTTACACAGTGGGGGTAAACATCTGACGGATGGGATGGAGAATGTCAACACGCCATCTGGCAAGCTTGTAATAAGGTGAGTTGTCCATGCATAAGTTTGGCCTTAACGGGTTTCCATATTTGTGTTTTTGGAGCACCTCTTAACTGTGGTGACCGTGTTCCGGTCGGCTTCATCTGTATGTATTGTAGTTTCGAGATGTATTCATGTAGTAGTAGTAAAATTTGGACCTCTCCTGAGATCTGTTTCTCTATCAAAATGTTGTTGTCAGTGGTATTGTCTGTGTAAAATTTTCGTGTCCGCCAGGATACCTTTCGTTTTAGACTCGTAATCAACCTCGTTCATGATAACTGTACCGGAACCTTTGTCTGGTTGAAGGAAAACCACATCTTTCATCTATCGCAGTTGTTTCAGAGCTTGATAATGTTCCGATGTCAGACAGCTTTGCTGATGCACCGGTGAAGTCATGAAATGGTGCGAAATATCGACCAACTTCGGGCGAAACCATCCTTTGTTGTCCTGTGACGTTGTATTTAGGTCTTTTATCTGATCATACAGGTTCTCCAATTGCACCTGTGTTTTTAATTGGTCGACTGTTTTGGGAGAAATTTTAAATTTCAGTCCGAGGGATAGAACCTCCAATTGTGCCGCGTAAACTCAGCTGACGATAGGTTCTGCACGTGTTTCAAGCCATCTGTAGGGAGCAAGCACTCATTGTCCGAAAGCGACAGATTTCCCCGAAGACTGTGCACCATTTTATTGAAATGGCTAAGAAGGATAGTCTTGTTAGTATAAACCCAACTCAGACAGGCATGTCCTATTGATAACGGATTATCATGAACCACTGCAAGTTAGTGTCTAAACGTTTACTCGCACAAAGGTGTCCCAGGTCGTTTTGACAGTTTGTAATCGAACAACCAGTGGTTGAAAGCTACGTGGTAGAATATTCATTCAACGATTAAAAGGCGTCTTGTTTATGATTTGCACGTTCAAAACGTATTCATTGCAAACACACTACCGATACACTAACAGTTTTCTCTAATTGAATGGTTAACAAAACAGTACCTGTATAACACGCTTAACTCAATTCGTTTTATAATGAACCGAAGACAACATGGCCGGTAGCCTATATCAGTTCAAATGAGTGGGATTCTGTGAAGGTATTATCTACTCAGCACCACCGATAGCGTACATCCCAAATAACAGTTTGATCGTATAGAGATACTGTATGTCTCAATTTTCAGTTGGGAAATCGATAACCAGCGAACCAACTCCATAATGTGACTGTACATGCAGGCGTCTGCTGACAATGATTGACTAACGCAGCTGCTGCCAACGTGAAAATACTCCATCTGGTGGTAATGGTGACAAACACAATTTCACGTTCAATTCTTCCGCATAAGTATGAACACCTACTGAAATGGTTATAGTAATGAGAAATCACTGAATAAGGAAGTAACATTTAAGGAACATATTTGGCGACCAAGTGATATTGGTTCCACCCACAAGTTCAACAAGTCGTCACGCACCCAACTTTAACCGAGATATTGGTGGATGGATACCACTACGTCCAGCTTATGACTGAACTATTGTACAGTTGGGCCCCCGTTACATGTCTACGATATCTTTGCACAAAACTAAAATATAACAATAAAGATATACGCTAGATGTTTATCCACTGGAGGGATCATCTTGTGGATGACGACACTAACCACAGCAGGGTGAAAACCAAAACGATATAACTAGACTTTCCCTTTTTTACACACGTCCGACGTGTATCAAATCTGTGCTTAGACAACCGAAACAAGTATACGTTCACAAGTAAGCACTGAATTTGAAAGTGAGCTCACTGGTCGAGGTTTCGCAGTAATTTCGCCGATTCGTCTACTTAAATTACTTTAAATCTATACAACTTATAAACAAGTTTGTTTCGAAATGGGCCGACTGGAAAGTTTGTTTTTCACAGTTTCACCATCAACGTAACTAGTGTAACAATTTCGCGGCGAATCTGTATGACTCTACTTATGTTGACCTTCGTTTGTAACAACACGACAATGTTTGTTCCGTCTGACTGAATAATCACGTTGTTTATTCCCGAGGTTAATCGATGATCTGATGTGTCTGGACGCCATTCGTGACTTGGTCAAACACAAGTGCAATTCTGAATGTAGTGTGACTGATGTCTAACAGGCAACAATTGTATTTTCACTTTTGAAGAATCGAAAACCTAAGAATCGCTCGACTCTATCGATCATACGGAGGTTATTCATAGGTGCGGTCATAATCTGTCGCTCAACGTGGGGAATACGGCAGGTCAACAAAGATTTGGGTGAATAAGTTATACGATGTGGAAGGTTTGTTGACATTTAGTAAGTGCGCACAAATAAACAAATTATTTTTCATAAACAAATAAACTTTCATTACAGCAAATCGTTTACGTAGACAGTCCTACAAAATCTGTTTATCGTCACTCAATGCCCTTTAAACGTTACTTTCCAGAGAGTGTACAAGCTAATTAGAAAATCGTTGCTATCAAACCCTACAGATAGTTGCACTTGCCAATTACATGACCATTGCAAAGCCATTGGCAACAACATTTGTCAAACCGTTTAGAGCTGAATGAAGCCAGACATTTGCAGAAATCCTTCTCGCGAAAAACGTCACCACAACTCAAACACTCACGTGCAAATTAATCTTTCATGAACCGCTACAAGAAGGAAATGAGAACAGGAACTTGCATGACAAGAACAGTTCGTTCCAGTAGAATCACGGAAGATGGACTCTCCTCATACATCAGCGAAGGATTTCTGTAACACTACTGTCGTTCGCATGCAGCATGTACTGGCCTACTGGCTGATTGCTCATGTTACGGTAACAAACAAAACGAAATAATGAGTGGACTGAATGAGTGGTCAACATTGATTGTGGATTGTCTACTGCGTTGATAGATCGAAATTTACTACCTAACGGTCGAGATAAGTTGGATTCCTGTCCTTCAAATCTAGTCCTCGGTGCTCGTGTTCGTGTGCAAACTGACAGAGAGACATGCCAGAACAGTTTATCTTGAAATAACATACACGAGAAACTAAAATGAGAAAGGCATATCACGAAAAGGAATAAGGAGCCTAGTCAAATAGCATTAAGCTTGTGGTCCATTTGATACGGATTTGGTAACAATGTTTATTAGAATACACTGTGAAAACTGCTGTCTAACATCGAATTTGAACTTCTGAGAGATGTGTGATTTTAGGCTACAACCTAAACTTCGTCTCACTTGATGATGACCTCTCTCTCAGTATCATTTAACCCAATGGAGCCGCTTGACCAAAACCCAAGTTTGACGCTATTACCTAAGTTCAGTTTTACTACGGAAAATATGTTTATTCTGAGAAGCCCCCGGTAAGTTGAAGATGAAGTAGTTTCAATGCTTAAAACTTTTTAACAATTTTAACAGGAAAGTGTCCAGATAAAACAAACAAATAATGAACTGATGAGTAATCGAGGATTTGGTTAATTTCAGGTGGAACATCACCCACAATTGATCGTAGTTGTCGCATTCCCATAGACTTTCCAATCGACCTATTTCAAAAAGAAGCTCTAGACTCGAGTTATGCTATCATTAGAGCTCATCAGTGGAGCATATCCTTTCAAATGCTAGAACCAGAACTCCGGCCACGGCTTCCATGAGTGGACGGAAATAAATGCCTACCATGGTTCAATTTGTGGTTGAATTGCACGAGAAAACGGGCGTTTTCACTTTCTTGATGCGGGCGTGTACTAACATCCTGGAGTCTACATTAGTTGCAGTATTGTTCACAAAGAATCTTGAACGAGACAAAACAAAAGGTTCTGAAGTTTTGTTCCTCCAAAACAAAAACAGGTCGTGATCTGCCCATAAAGTTACGCACTGTGGAAATTTGTTCAGAAAAAAGGACAGAATATGAACGATATTTTATCACTGACATTTTAAGAGAAAAGGGCCATCCAAACAGGGTTTTTACACGTAACAAGTTGCCACAACGGCCAGATCCTTCATTCTTAACAGTTTAAATGAGACCTAGCTAATGAACAGTTGAACGGACTTTCGCACAATTCACCGAAGCGGACAGTCCCAATTGTCTCAATGAGACCCTTGCTCACGGTTAGACCTCTGCTCAGAGTTAGTCTCAATGATCAGTCATTGGAAGGACAGATATCATCAATAAAACTCTAACAAAAGGGAAACCAGAGTCCTGTGCGTCTTTGCAAGATAGGCTGACCAGAAAATACGTGTGAATGAGGAAGTTTTCATCAAGAGTGAGTGACTGTGAACCTAAGCTTGAGGCACTTCTGTTGGTCACAAGGTTTCAACGAATAAACCCAGAGTAGCCAGCCAGCTAATATTTCCAATGGCCAGATCAATCGTTATCAGACTGCATGATCCACAGCATTTTTTCAAAAATAATTTGTCCAGATTTTACAAATTTTACATCCACAGAGGCAACTGACTTCGACAACGGGACGGGTTATGCAACGAGGGAACTGGAGGTGAGCGCTGAGTAGAACATGAGCAATTTAAAGTTCAAGGCTGATGGGCGGCATCAACGAGCTCTGAAATGTTCACATCATGAAGGCCGGAACGAATAGCTGATATCTGACCTAAATCGCACAGGTCAGTTGAGTAAATACACAAGGTTCCACCAAAATTCAGTCAACTAAATAAACCCTTCTTTTTTTGGTCACTTAGTTATCATACTCATTTGACCTGACAGTAAGCTGATTTCAGTCATATTTACGTTCATCAGGTCTATTATGTGCTTACTACTTATAGGCTGTTTATTTCTGCTCAAACCATTGACAGAAATCTGACGTACTAGTCACCCTTCAGTTCATCATTATAATTATAAACACATACCCAGTGATTGAATACAAAACAGAAAAGAATCCTTGTATTTGAATCGTTACTCATAATTGAAAGCCCTCTCTATTAACTCATAGTACTCTAGAGACGCATCAAAAACTGGTGCAATATATGTCCCATTTTGTAAACGGATTGTTGTTTTGATTTCTTTTAAATCACACTGTAAACCTCCGGATTCTTCCCGTTTATATGGGTCCAGAACAACCAAGTGATAGGCTGCACTGCCCCACACTTACACAGTAGCACCAGCGACAACCTGACCGCACTGACATGAAATTCCAATCGTGGTATGATTAAGGATGTGCACAGATGCAGAACCCATCATATAAACAGTATAGAAGGCAAAACCAGAGTAGTTTCTTTTCACCAGACAAAAACTGACTTATTTTAGCGTGGATAACGTTCAGAATGCAACACTAAAATTTGACAATTATTCAAATGCGCTAAAATCCAACTACACTTCGTCTCGGGGTTAATCAATAAATTGATGGAAACAATCAAGTCAAAAACGCGATTGTTCAACTAAGTTACGAAATTATGGCTATCACCAAATCGTCTGAACACCCACTGATTTGTACAGCCAGTTCTCTGATATCTTTCTTCTTGTTCACACGTGAATTACGCAAGTCGTCGTGTAATGAAAATTAGTGGGGTTCCACTAATAGTGTCTGGAGTCTCCGTGATGCAAAAATTGACAGTTAGTGAGGAAATGGAACTGTCAGGTTCTTCACTACGACCACACAGTTGTGGTTTAAAAAACAGAAGTGTTACAGAAGGTAAATATCTACAATTAGCGGATGTCTGGCATAATGTTACACTTTACATGCTGCGTAACATGTCTACATTCCGATTTGTTATTCGTGTGCTTGACTGTCGGCAACGTTGCTCTCGTTTTGTCATTCTTTACTGTCACTAGCTAACCAAGTTGGAGCGTTTCAGTATTTGCAAACGTGTACATTTCGACGCCCTTAAAATTTCACAAATTTTTCCGTCTACCTGTTGGGTTCTACTGCTGGTATTGTTTGAACGGAAATTTATCGTGTTTAGTTTTCTTGAAAAAACTGACTAATCTACTGGTTTGACTGAAAGTCAGAACAGTTTTTTGACTATCTTAGAAAAGCCCTCTGGGTGGAATGGACCGGTGATGGATAACTTCATTTCCGATGTGAGTCTGCAAAAAGGAGTATAGTAGGTGTCATCTTGACCGGACACCTATAACTGACAAATTTTTGTGAATCAACCTATTAATCTCGTCATGCCTATATCGATACCAATACCCGCGTTGACACGTCATATTTGATACTTCATCACAGTTCGATGCTTTATGACCTTGCATTCCGAACGGTAACGTGACCTCGGTAAAGAGTTGTGTTAGTTCATTATGAGCCGGACACAGTTTGCAGGTCCAGCTTGTCGGACAGTTATTATCTGTACTTTCCTGTGTCGCACCCACCCACCTCCACACAAATTATTCCGCTCATAGCATAGAACTGTCCTCAGTCACGTACAGTCAGGACAAAAGGCCATTAGACCCTCTTGCACGTGTTCACGTTAGTAAAAGTTCGGAACGGGAATGACAACACATCGCGTCCAGTCTTAGACACATGTGCTAAACGGTACTCTGTCGCACCGAGTGAATTTTCTTCTGAGACTTGTACTACTTCACCCAACAAAGGAATCACAAATCAAGGTCTGCCTTCACATCAGCCCATCCGTCCGTCGTACCTCGCAAGCTCCCACTGACGACTCACAACTGTTAAAATAATTTCTACTATGCTATCAGGATATTGATGAGTCCAAACATTTTGTATATTTCTGTTATTCGCTTATAGTTGTAACACTGCTGTTTACGTGTTAAATATATACATGCATATATACATGTAGTTTTATTGGTCTTACTATCTTTTGACTATAAGTAACTTTCGTGCCAATAATATCTTGAATTTCCGCTACTTAATTCTTCTCTGGTTAATTTTTAAATCTCTTTATCATCTAACGATATCCGCCCTTTCATGGTGGATTCCGCAACCCCAGCGTCCTCTGACGTTGTCTAGGCCCATTCCTGATAACGACATTATCTGACGGATAGACAAAAGGTTTTTCGTATAGGGGTGTATAACGTGAAGGAATTTGTCAGATTGCGTCGTCTGAAACACCGTGTACAATGGTTTTTTGCTGGGCGGACTAACAGTACCTTAGTATCAAAAAAGTGTCCTTTACAAAAGACGGGCTCCCTCACTTCGTTACAAGCAAGTGGACCATTAGTTTGTACGAACACGAAATTGAGGCATTGAAATATGGGTATGGAGCGTGCAGACAACACCGCATGATTGCATGTTTATCTATAGATATGTATTCACTGAACTGACCTAAATCTTCGGGACTAGTGGTCACTTGTTGATTCAACAGCACTTCACCACACCGATTATGTAACTTGATTTATCTCGCACTAGAAGAAAGGGAAATCTAACGTTTTACATGTTATATGTTAGCTAATTTATCGAACAGGGCTACATTAAACAAGCATATGAACGGCAGCTAACGTTACAAACCGAAACATTCTTCTCCATTATAACTAAGGACATTAATGAGATGGATGTTGCCGAGCTGACCAACAGCTGTACGATTGATTAACCAAAAGCCCAAGAATGCAACGGAAAAACTTTTGTCATCAGTTCACTATACTTGATTGAATGTATACGTAAATTAATAAAGCATTCACATTAGTACAATATCACTTCCTTTGAGTTTATATTTCATTGTACCCTGAGGATGAATGCAATGATCAGACTGTATATTCTACCAATCGTTATCCAACATTCCTTGTTCCAAATAGACCGCTGTCAGACTGTACTATATCCTGAATCAAGCCGCACTGCAGCATTTCTGTAGCTCCAACCTTCTACAGCGATCTCACGTGTCTTTTTATCGTGATTGCTGTTGTGCGTTCTGGACAAGTCTGGAACACGTCACATACAGTTTTTTGTGCTTTTCTGAACAAACAGGATGTGTAAACAATATGGAGCGTGTGATTTCGGCACTACAGAACTTGTTTCAACCGCGGTTCTATTTTTTTCGTAAAGGACTAGTTTCTACTGTTTGATGATTAAACTTAACGGATAGTGGGTTAGTGTCTTAAGTGATTGGTCACCTTGCAAAATGCGTGGGCCAACAGCAAAATAAACCAACGACTTCCGCCTGTCCCATTGAACAAAAAATCAAACGAAAGGGCAAGAATGATCCAGAGTTTTAGACTTTCCTTCCAAATTGTAATTTCAAATGCTTGTATAGTCTTGGCGACTCAAAAAAGAAAAGCATACCTGGACAACACAAAGTTTCACTGATTTCAAAAACAACTTTATACTGAAACCAAATACCTGACCTTCTGGACCTTGAAGTAGTGTCACGTGTTTGACGTACTGCATTGTTTGTGTTTAATAAACGATGAGAATACACACAAGGGACGCCACCAGTGTGTACCTATGCTCAATTACCTTTCGAGAAACCCTGACTAACTCTGTTTTTGTTTGAACTTAATGAGTAAGAATTGTCGAACTGCTATTCGAATTGGCTACCTATGTATCTGAAATCAGATTTCTTGACCACTAAAACACCGACCATCTTGTAGTTGGTTGGCACGGGATAATTAACTTATTTATCGCCGCAATTAATGCACCTGAACTAGACCCTGTAAAAATTCCTAGACTGATAACAGAACCGCAGTGTAACAGATAAGCTTGTTCTCACTTATTCATCAGTGGTCTCCGTACATCACAGCTGTATCACACGTTTACAAGGAAGTCACTAATTTTTCGTTGGAGAATGAACTAAACAACCAACTGGACTTTTGGGTAGCTTGCGTGCTCCACCATGCTGCTTGCATAATTCATCGCATACTGCAAAAGAATGGAGTCTGAAATAGTCATTACATTCATTTGAATAGTTCCGCGTTCTCTAGTCTGAAAAAGGTCAACGTTGACTGTTTGAAAGGTAAAACAGTTAGAATATGTACTGAGGATATCAGTGCTGATGAGCAGACATTCCCGCTCACAATATGTATACACACACAAAGGTTAATAAACAAAGATCCAAAAGCGAAAAGAAAACAGCCGAACGCGTCAGACGAAAATGAAAACAGCACGTAGAGGAATGTTTTCAGTAACAATACGTATCTCCCGGAGACTGTCATTTGGTGTCCAGAAAATATTCTGCACCGCAGAAAAACGTGTCCATTTTATTCCTAGTCCGGTCACGTGTCCACGCCTGAAAGACAAAATACTTGTTTCTGCAAACCCGTTCCTCGTATATTTATTCACGTCACTCTACCGATACGATCGGACGCCTAATTGAATGGCTCCATGAGTATCACTTAACAGGCGTCGGAAATATAATAACGAAGTCAGTCAACGGCGACATGCCATCACACGTGAGAAATTCTCATCGATTTGCCAATATGAAGGAGGCGCTTTGTTCAATCCACCAGGCTTTTCGTCACCTAATCGAGAGCGATGAAGCGTAGGATGTTGCCCACAAATTAATCAATTTGTATCCGCATCTATAACGTATTTCTGTGCGTTGCATTTGTGGTGAAATTATTCATGGTGCTATCGTAATTGTTATGTTGAACAAAGCACTAGTTTTGACGACCACACATTTCACAGCATCTCATCAAGTTGCTAGTTATTAGTTGCAGTGTGTGATGTTCTACTTGAAATTTTATTGGGTGATAGGATAGAAGAACAAGGAAAACGTGGACATTAAATAGAACAGTCCAGGAAATAGACGTGGTAATACGTTAGACATTAGACAAATTTGTTTCCGCTTGTCATTTCAAACACAGTTTCCAAGTCGACTCTTATCAAATGCCCAAAGGTGATTTACCATTCCTGATTAATGCGGCTTCAGTGAAACATGGTCAGTATGATTGCATCTGCAGGTTAACCACGCCAACTAAAACCAACTTGAACCTACTCATTGTCTAGTACATGAGTCTTCAACCAGTAAACCAAAGCGGCTAAATACTGATTTTTCTATTGTTGGACCAATGGCAATATCAATTCTTCAGACGGTGTTGTCTAGTGAATCAGAACACACATGGGTACATGTAATACCTGTCAGACCCAGGTTCGCGCTGTTGTTAACGACGTGAACTATATCGGAATATACTGGACTGGAATTATTTCATGTCTATCTACATCGATTACGGAGTGCGTCCTGTGATTCCAATAAACTGCAAAATACGCCGTCATAAATGCACATGAAAACAGACACTTAAACAAGCAGGTCAGCGTCTGAAATATATTCAAAGTGAACTACACTGTGATTGTCAGTTAAATCCTTTCGGCTTAAACAATCTCACTACTGTCATCTACCTGGTTACTACACATCTAGACAAAGGGACACAATCCGACCAAGATGTGACGGCTATGGTTCATTAAATGCTCTGTAATACAGCTGCAGCGAGTACAATCTTGGGAGTTCCCTAAACAATCTGATAGTTGACCTTTAAATCCCCTTTTCCTCTGGGATGCATCGCTTCGTGTAAAAGATGTATACTGTTCTGTAAGGGCAGTAAAAAATGCAATTCGATAGAGCTCTTCGTTCATGAATTGATAGATGGTAGTTTTTTGATTTTATAACACAACAATTTCACACTCAAGCGTCATGCAGACAACGCTGTGCCTTGATTTTATACGGAACAGGGTACTAAACATTTGAATTTTGTACTGTGTCAGCTGTTTCGACCAGACATTTCGAGAAACCTTCATTTGTGACCAGTGCTGATTTATACCAACCCCTCTTTCAACGAGGTAATTAACTCATGCACTGTAGAACAACGTTCTGACGATACTATATTTTTACTGGATGACAGAAAGACTACCGAAGCGTAGACATGTTTGGGATTACAAATGTTTATGAGATATCGTTCGCTTTATTATACCGTTCTCCTCAATTATATATCCATTACAGACAGTCAGCTGTTCCCTTCCATTTCTTCCGTAAAGTATACAGACGAAGTGTTAACACTTAGAGTGGGCAAAATCTCTCCGCTCAGCTTCTATGAAATGCCGTTCCTCCCTGCAACTTATTCATTGCTGGCTCAAGACATAACACAGAGGTGTTTGGAGTCCTTGGGCGCAGGGTTTTTTTGCTTTTGTCAGTCTTGGAATTTAGATTGCAAATGTTTGATTGCAAATCCAGTAGACATCATCGGTGCATGGAAATTCCACAGTAATCAGTGGAGGTTGATGAAGTGCGATGAGCCGAAAAATATAAAAGCCGATGCACCGACGTAGATGAGTGAAGATGATATGAGTCCAGCAATCAGAATGTTGTCTGACGAGTTAGTGATTTCAGTGCGTTCAACTTGGAAGAAAGTCAAGTGGTGGGGTCATCGTTTGAAATTAACAGGATTTCTGTTTTTTCTCTCTCAAGGTGGTCGCGCAGTCTGAATATTACTGATAAGAGAAAGTGGTTGAAACTTCAGCAATGATATACGGTTACGCCTAAAGTGAGGTCGGTTGAGCTGTGGTCAACACGATTGTCTCATGAAAGCGTGGTAGAGGTTCTAGTACCGGCCGTGGCAAGGATATGCGCTACTGACCTCTGACAAGAGAGAAACTCGATTGTGGTGCTCCTTTTTGAAAGGGACCGACTTGACTGTTTCCAAAAATGCGATATTTGCGATCATCCGTGGGCGATGTTCAATTTATTTAAGTCCATGGTACGAAACACATCTCAAGCCAGCGATAGGTGTTCCGACTACCGGTCCGAGTGACGTAATATCATCGGAGAGAGTCTCGTGACAGTGTGCCCTTGCCAAATGGAGTGGGCAGCCAAGACATGACAATGTCACATATGCCGAGCTGCAAGTGTTAAGTAGATATGCTTTTGTTCTGTTGGTCAGCAGTGCATCAGCTTGAAGGCATCTATCTGTTTAAAACGAGATAGAGCGCTTAATTTCACGTGGATAACATGGACCGGACAGCTACAGTGAATGTTTTATGGATTCGTAGCCGAACAAACAGCGGATGCAACTGCTAACTGATTTGAGTAAAGGTATGCTAATCGAAGTCCAACAAGTTGTTTAAGTGCAAAGTGGCCTCGTTCGTTCCGATCGCAGACCACAAGGTCAGCAACGAATATTCGCGATTGCGGCCATAGTCATGCTGAACCCCTTGGCCATTCTATAACTCACTTCTGAAGCTCAGTGACTTTTAGACATCAGAGTTGGCAATGCAAACGATCCCGGCAGTTTTGAACCAACTGTCCACAAAACTAAAGACATCTTTTACGCCTTTTTATAGTTATGTCATTCACACACTGTTTCGGAAAAGGCAAAATCTCTGGCTGTTGAAGTACGACACAACTTATCTTAATCCCTAAGAAATGGAACTGTAAACTTTTGGCGGAACCTACGCTTGTCTGTAGCAATGAAAATTCTAGAAAACTTATTGCTTAGTTGAACGGAGTCCTAAGTGAACGTCACGGACTCTAAACGTTCCTCACTGTAAACCCTTGTTTGTTTGGTTTGCTTCATTCCTTCATGGAATGACGTGATTATACGACACCCATTCATCGGCACGCTGTTCAACATGAATAGTCAAACCATGTAATTATAGACAAAACTATTCTAATAAATTCATCCCACCGGTCCTACTAGCTAGATGTCTAGAATATCCCTTCGGTTTTATTCTGTAATCCATGTTTTTAGCCTATGCAGCTGTGTTTGCGCGATGTTCTGGTTTATTAGAGGTAGTAAGTATGAAGGAACCTTCAGTGAGTGTCTGTCACCTCATGTACAAAATGAACCGTTACACAATTACCTTGTGTAACAGCTTACTTGAGTACCCAGAGGGTGTAGTGTTCACCTACTGTTTTCTGTAGTTCCGGAAGATTTCATAGATTGTTTAGATGAGATCAAATTGTGGGAAATCAGGGCTTCTGCTGGTTTCGAACCATCGGCAGAAATAGCTTGCTCAAACGCGATAAACGCTGTCGTTGATAATTCATAGGTTCCCTCGGAAAATTCAGATCCCTATCGATTGATTGCCGGATTCACAAACATAAACTACCGAGGTTATTTACAGCCCGGTAAGTCTCTTTTATCCATAAGTGAGCATTGTCGATAACAAGCTGTGCGGTTTTTCACAATGCACTCCTAGATCACAAGAGTTACACCTTCGTTTGTGATATCTTCGTGGTTTAGTGGTTAGTAAACGAACAAAATAATGATCGCTCGTTTCAGACACCTTGAAACTAGTGTTCAGATTACTGACAGAAAATGTAGCATGCTAACGACTGTTCACCAGTCCATAAAACGCAAGCATTCCCATTCTTAGGTAATTTGCATATGGTTCAACACGCTGTAACATGAACTCCACAAGTAACCTGTTCCATATAATAATCAAACAAAACCCTATAGTGGATGTAAAGTTTTCAAACGCGTGAAGTCAACTTCAAAATGGTCACTAACACAGGATCGATTGCTGTTCTTACCAGTTCACAGTTAGGGCAGTCAATTTTTCTGAAGAAATGCACTTTGTAACTTTATATGACCACTGTGGTGACATCGCTTTAATACTGAACACTAAAAAATAGTGTTTGACCTTTTATTCTTGTCCCCTCAGTACTTTCAATGCCCCGTTTGAACTGATCAAAAATAGAATGTTGTGTAACAATAATTTGAGACGATAATGTTTGAACAGGTTAGTTAGAAATGTGCTTTTGGAAACTGTATCTATCTTGCAGACTGCACTGCATCCAGTGGTGTTTGACTCTCCTTACGTCAGGTCACGAAAACATCGAACAAAATTCTTGCCTTTCTAACGTGAGTAAACTCTGCCTTGTTGTGTGTTTTTTGTGTGATATTTAAACGAAACTTTAGCAGGTTTCTTTTCCAATCATTGTCCCCACAGTTCGACGAATAATGTACTCAAACGTCCTTGATGGTCATGATAGGACCATTCTGATTCTGATATCCCATGCGTCAAGTAATACCATGAGGGATTTATTCGGAATGATAATCATAAGGCATCTTCGACTAGTAGTAGCTTCTTTTTTGTACTGATTGAACGCCATCTTCTGATCTCCTATCCAAGCAGATCTTTTCCCATTCTCAACAGACCGAAGAACATATATGCTTTTGGACAACAGGCTCGGTATAAATTTCAAATCGTAACCGACAATTTCGAAAAAGTTTCTCAATGAAAGTTTTGAATACAGGGTTAGAAATGTTTTCCTAGTTTTCATTTTATTTGATGATGATTGCATACTTCTAACATCAGTTGTCTCTAGCAAACGATTGTATTTAGACTGACTTCGCATTTCTTATTACTCAGTTTTAGGTTGGCTGCATCGATTCATTGTAACACTAATCTTACCGCTTCCACATGTTCCAGTACTGCGTGATAAAGTATAACGATGTCGTCTCTGTACAAGATTACTCCCTACTGGTCTTTTAGAGTGTGAAGTAAAAGACGTCTAAAAATGATCAAAATATTGCAAAGACCGGAATGCATCCTCCTATTTTCCGTCCACCTATGGAGGTTGGGTTTTCTCTGTTATTCTGTCACTGGTAGTTGACACTAACCTGAGCACAGAGCCATGATGATTATAATCCAGGTTTCGTATAGGCAAAGAGCTATTGCATTCATAGCGTCCGGAACGCTCCTTTGATTGTCATTTGGTTCAGCTGCTTTAAGGTGGACACAAAACCGGCAGGTTCCTTCGGAGTTCTAATCAATAAAACCGGCAACGAAAAAAAGGACTTTTTCGTTGAGTTATTTCTTTCTCCAGTATATCCTTTAACTCTCTATCTACCCAAATGGTGTTCTCCTGTACATTGATCAACGTTCCACAACTGGCTGTACCTATATGTTATGTTTGATTAACTTAAAAAACCCTTACTGATCATTCGCATTAGTGACTAAGTGTCCCATTGAATTAAACGAAGACTCTGGTAGTGGCCTGGAGATAAACCCCACTCTCCCGACATAAATCTTATGTCTCTTGGTGATCAACTTTCACAGCACTACCAGCAACATGCAGTTCTTTCTTCTCAAAATCTACGTTGGCTCTAAATCGAAACAGCAGACTGGTATCTCCTATGGTTCCTCGCACGTTGGCGATCACTGCCATTGGATGTAATAACTTGATGGCACCTCTCTCAATTTTGGCACTTGTAACGCTTTTCCTGCGACCTCAGTTGTGCTCCAGCTACCTGAATTAATTGCCAGTTTGTCTACTCCGACTTTATTTGCTGTTGCAGTCCCCGTATCCATCATGGCGATGTTTTTCCTCCCTTCGATCCGCATTCCCAATCATGAACTGCCCAGTGACTGACCGATACGAACATTGCACCCAAAACGATGATTACGGTGTGTTCATAAGCTCGCCCATATCGTTTGTAGCCTTCTTGGCTCTGCGCTAATCTTCACGTTTTCCACCGCCTGGTCAGCTTTTAACTTTTCTTCTCCAAAACACTGGCTTCTAGCCTTCCGACATCAGTCTGTATGATTATATGATGCACAGGTCCAATCAGCCTGGTCAATATTTGTGATCTGACGAGATTAAGATATTCGCACCTTTCTCTATAATTTTGGTGCAAACTCTGGACGAACCGCCCTCTCACCAGTCCTTCTTTCATTTCCTCGAATTCTTCGGGCAGATTCAACGCTAACTACCGTACTAGATGTTGATAGTGGACTGAAAGTTTTGTTTGTCTCAAAACTGGATACCATAAAAGTTGTTCAGTGCCTGCTGTCGATCTTTTTCTTTTGTAAACTGCTAGATCGGTGACTCCTGTGTAACTTAATGCAATACTATAGCCTTTGTCTGCTTATTCAATGTACGACAGTCTTCGTTGCTCTGGTGAACAATGTCTCAAGTGTTGTCAAGATGTGTATGGCGCCCTTCAGTCCATTACACGCTACCTTCGGTTTAAATTATCATAGTCAGTCGTCTATTTTCATCTGCAAATGAACTTGGCCACGGCAACTACACTGTGTTCTGCTAAGGTAAGGGCATCGATATGGTAAAATGTCATTCACTAGTGCAAGGATTCTGTCGTCCAGTTCCCAAACCGTTGTTGCAGTCGCGTTTATGAACAAAAATCACAGTCCACGTTGCAGTGAGGCTTTCCGTTAAACGTCTAGTGAACTTCTGCCTGCTTCTGTGCGTCTGAATGAAATTGTCTGTATTTGGATTTTCGCCTGTTAGTTCTCTCCTATCGGGCCAGGTTTGCTCAGTTATGACTTGTCCGATCCCTCGTGTTATTCGTAATCCGTCCTTCTGGGTCTTGAAAATACCTCACAGCTGCGTTGAGAAATTCCACCGAGGGCTGGAAGTAATCACGGTTTCGTCTTATATACCCATCATACATGGGCGTTCCACACAGTTTTTTCTATGGATTATTTTCACCAAACTTACAGCTTCCAGTTTAACCGAAATGGTATGATTTGTGAACTAAGCGTACTCTGATCCCGATAAGTGATGATTCATGAACGCAGACCTCTTTATCTGGACTTAGCCCAGTTACATGAATTATCGTACAGTAAAACCTGCATCAAGTAATTCAAGAGAACGGGTGGTTTTCATCGTCAGCCTTTCTACACAAATTAAATGCAGGTACGAAGAACCACTTGTTCTCAAAAGTAGCAGCCAAGTAAACATACGGTCTTGCTTTTAAAATTGCTGAGTTTTTCAACTAAGCTTACTGAATCTGTTGAGTTCTTCGTCTGTCTCGACACAGACTAAGATGAACTGGTTAATTCTCCGTTTCTTGCCATTTGTAACCTACCCACAAACTTTACCGAATCTAAGCTCTGTAAAACTGACAATCATTCAGCAAATTTTGTTTGGAGTAACGATGAATTTGGGAATCTTTTGATGTTTGCGATACAGGAATCAGTGTACATAGAACCAGCGTTCTGTTAACCAGTGTATACAGTACATTTCTAAATGTCAAATACACGTTACATTATTGAATGGAGTTATTCTAAACTGAATTTCACACTCAGCGAATAGTAGCCTTCGTAATCAAAAACACTTTCCCCCCAACCAACTTTGTAAGGAGATTTCAATCTCCTTCCTATAAGAGCTTAGTAGTGCACATCCTTTTCCTGGCTGGGAAGTGTACTACGGTTCTCAGGATTGTAAAGCGAAAGTGCTCAGCAACATTCAGTTAATCCCACAACATACGGGACCCAGTCAACACAGTTGAAGGTTCAGTCACAACCTCGCGTAAACGCTGTTCAGAATGACCGAGTATTTCCAGAGGAACACCATTACAATCCATGCTCACTCAAAGAAACTGGAAATCTAATCGAACTTCAATGACACCCACTGGCATGTCTATTACGACGTTTGATTCTTGAAACCAGTAGGAAGAGGAAACCGCCAACCACGCACAGGCTTTGTGCTGTTCATGCTAATGTAAAATGATCTAAAGTGACGCACAGTACATTTTACTGTAGCAGGCTCCAGGGTGCATGAGCGGTATTCAGCCAAGTTGGCAGTAGTTTGTCAGCACACAACGAAACAATGAAACGTACGTCCATCAGTCCTATTGGCCCTTTTTGAGGATTGGGCTACAATCCACTCCGTCAGTTTATAATCAGGAAGAAACCAACCTACGATTACTTGTAGCGATTTCCAACTTATTGTTTATGCAAACTGTTATAATACAAAACTGGACCCGTACTTATTGTACCTCCTCATGTAAAATGTGATGGTATCACAAATAACAACCTGACACATTTGTAGAAATGTCTCAATTCCTGAATCACAATAAGAAGTCGTTGGACGCGGATGTAAAGGAACTGACGTCATTTACGAATAATGAGTCACGGACATCACGGCAGTACTAAAGTTGAGTTAACGCAAGTTGTCACAAACAGTTTGAGCAGAAGGAAATTGTATACTACAAAGTTGGTCTGAGGACAACAGGTAACTCATTACCGACGCAATTCTCCTGAACAGTGTCAATCACTCTCGCTTTGTAGCCATTCTACAGGGCATGTGGTAACGTTTAGCCTAGGCGTGTTCACCGAAGGTAACTGCGTTGGCCAATGACAAATAGGGACAATTGTTTAAAAGAAACGCAGCTTCCAGAGAGCATTCTGAATAGCAGATTGTTGTGGTCTCGGATCCACAGTTCACGTTGGCCATCTGGAACGGTACTTTTCTGTCAAGTGTGTGTGTTTGTCCACTGTGGTATTGACCAATTACTCTCCTTGTCATATCTGAGTGTAAATGCGGTGTTTCCTACTGATCAATCATGCGATCACCTGGTCAAGACGTTCGATGCTGAATCATGCTCTCCCTTTTACCTTGTGCCTACGCTTGCTTGTGACTGTTGTTCGCGCTTGATATCAACCGAGTAAGGTAGACGAAGTAATTTAGCAATGGATCTTTTGACCTTAGGAATGCAACATATATAAAAGGCGAATTACGATCAGGTGTGTCTGCAAAATCAATGTTTTTTATAAACTAAAATTCTTTCACATTTGATCAACACTTTCACGCACGGATATGATTTTTTTGTAGCGCACTTCAGGAAAATCAGACCGGACCATAGTTATACTTAAGTTGAAGCCGGTGGATATGGTCTGTGTATGCTACGATCGGAACTATGATTCTGATCTACGTTCAACACAGTTAATTGTGGTAACCAGTGGGCTGTTAAAATCAGGTTACGAACGGCTGAATTATCTTATCTAACGGCTGAACGACAGTGGGTTGAGTGTAATACTCCATCAACTCGATACCAAAAGACATCTTTATTATCCTACTAACTACACCCGATTACCAAGCTATGACGAGTTCTTACTTAAGCTGAAACCTCTGATTTCAGTTACATAATTTGTTTAGGGAAAAAAAGCCTGTTGGTTGAAAACTCTTGAAACAATCTGCTTTTTAAAACTAACTACACAATACGCGGGCTATTCCAACAAAACCCAAATGAGGTGCGTAATCATAAATCTTGGTTTACGGAATGTTTTACAAAAATATGAATACTTATAAATTGAGACAAAACGAAATGATTGGCGAGAGTGAACTGGCAATCTGGATGATCAGAAATGCCATTCTCTAGTTGCTATGACAACAGTGTAGCTGACCAACCTTTTTATTGACTGATGACAAAAAAGCAAAATGAATAAAAACAATCCCATCCAACAAACGGAGACCTTCCATAGAAACACCGGACATAATCTTAGATGGCTAATAGAATGTTGTGATTACAACCTGTTACATCATGTGATTCCCAAATATACGGATATATCCGGAATGAATTTACACTAGATTCAATATTTTTTTGTTCATTGAAAACCTTATAATTCAACTGGCATTCGATGTGGTAAATTTTCCCGGTCGTCAGTTACTGAACTTTCAAAATGCAGTATGTACTAAATATGCAGTATTCACTTCCAGTAGTTAGTACCATCCTTAGTGATCACATTCCAACAAGTCTGTATGGAATTTAGAACGAACTTCAAGATGCTACAAGAACCCAGATATTCCACTGGTCTTATAAGGGAGCATCTTGCGGCCTGTAGACTGCTCATTAATATAACTGCGGATGAAGTCGTCTCCTGCAATCACTGTGAACCAGTCAGCGAACTGATTGAGTTACGTTTGCTCCGATAGCGCAACATCTTTAGAATGTGAGGTGTTATATTACAATAGTGGTTCTTCTGATCCTAACTTAGTTCTCGCAAACAGGATTCCTAAGACTTTGGAGAGCTCCAGTTTCATGATTGAGTAAAACTCACAAACGTGTATGTGTATTTTTACCGTCGCAATTTTCATATATCCACAATTCGGACCGCCTGATTCAACCAATCAATAAGCGAGAGAACATTTATCTCCCGCTGATCTACCTACCCACGTGACTTTCTGACCCACCTAATAGAGGTGGAGACAGTTAAGGAAGTGGTGTCCAAATTAGTTATTAGATATCAATTTATGCCAAGATTTTCCACAGATGGACCTCTTCTAACTCTCTTTGAAGGTGGCTGGGCGTACTGATTGCTCATTCCATTCAAATCCGTTCTCATCTATTATCGTTACTTGGTGGCTGTTGTAGTGGATTTAAGTACTATATAATACTTAGTTGTGAATACGAGGTTCAAGTGTGATGAAAATGTGAGCAGCTGACTTACAATAGTTCGTGAAGGTGAGTTGGTTTAGAGTTCCAGTGGATACGACCTATTGTATTGATTTCAAGGGATTGTAAGATCATTCTGACGGCAGATAAATATGGAGATGTGCTGAAATAGACGGTCGATTCTGTAAACTGTTGACTCTCCAAAAATCCGTACACAAACGAAACGAAACACAGAGAGAATACAAGACTCGCGACCTTGGCGATAAATTTCGTATTATTGATTACTGATCTGTTCGATTCAGTTGGCTTAAACATTGAGCGTTCATGTGAATTTAAGGAAGACAGAAAGTATAAACAATAAAAATTATGAAGTACAAATACTGTTCAAAACGTTATATTGTGATGATTACTGCTAAGTTTGAAATTGAGTTGGCTGTTGAAGTATAAAAGCCTGTTGTAAAGTAATAGTAAAATAATTGTAGTGGTATTTCAATTGTAGTCTCATTCTTTTTTCCTGTAAACAAGTCAGCTAAAAGAGTTCAAATACGATGAAACAGTTCCGTTGAAAGCTACTTCAGTATCGTGACAAACACTATTTCTAGCAGAGAAGGAGAAACTGGAACGTATACTGTATCTTCCACGGAATACAGGACAGGGGAACTGTGAACATTTGATCTGCATCTAGTAGAGACTAAGTAAAATGTTGTACATGCTCGTAAATGTGATATTGAGACAGTTTTTGTTAACTTACAGACAATTCCTAAGAATTATCAAAGCACATTATCGTTGGTCTCATTCCATCATTCTAACTATGAAAGTAATCTAACATTACGAAAATAAAACTAAAGCGATTTTAACGACGCGGTAATTTTTGACAGTTATTGGTTAAAGTTGAGTGATTTTGACTGCTACAAAGTTAATATTATTTACATTTTAACAGCGCACAAGTCACAAAGAAATTTATTTACGATAATTCGTTTCCGATATTTACGCATATGAGAAGATACAGTTAACCACAACTGGTCGATTGAGGCTCATTAAGGATGAACGCAACAAGAACGATAATCAATAAAATACTGAATATCAATAACGTAGTACATTTGTCAAACGGTAGAGCAAGCAGTTGCGTAACAAGATGAGACGGTCACGATATACATTTCGCAAAGTGGCTGATAGAGAAAAAGATATATAGAATAATGACTGAGTGAGTTGTGTACAGAGGGAGCCCATGGTTTTAGTCATATCCACATCCAATATAGTGTTTTTAAAAGTTTTTCTTGTTTACAAGAACCTAGTTTTGAACAGCTGATGCTGATAGTTTCTGTTGTAAATAACAGTGTCTTTCTAAGACTTGCTGAGCACCCCTGGTATTTTACTGCATTCAGTTACATATTTCTGCTAACCGACTGCAAAAAGAAGCACTAGACTGCAGTTTCACCTTGATGAACTGTCGTCAGTGGTGCACCTGCTAGCTCGAGCCTCATTTTATAAGCTAGCCCTCGTGATTACAAGGCGAGGATATCAAACACCACCTTATCACTCTCAACTCAAACATAATAGAAACGTGGTGTACAAACGCTGAATTTCAGTCGCGTGTGAGATGTGTTTGACCCACATAAGTATCAACAGAGAATGATGAACGGCTTCGTTTTGTCCATTCGAGCAACAAACCCATAATCAAAACTTCGTATTCAGACTGAAACTGACGACCTTACTGAATTAAGTAGGAACTTAAATAACACCTTACAGAAGTGTAGAAGATTTTTTACTCAGACGCTGTGAACGTAACACGGAACAGTCTGTTGCAGATGAACAATCAGAAAACTTTACCGTAGTCAAAATAATTAAGCTGAAAACCATCATGATCACGGTTACCACTGGATTGTAACCAGTGTGAAAGTCAACAGTCCAGGGCATACTGCTGCACTGTTATCGCCGTATTCGGAGGACTAGTAAAATTCGCGGATAACAAGACTACACACCGCGAAGTCGTTGTTCGAGTCACGTTCACTTACTTTGTACAAGTGATAAAACAAACGTCTTCAGTTCAGAAACTGGTATACACCTTCCACAAAACGTAATTAGCAAATCAACAGGGTGTGTCGATGTTATGGTGAATAGTCTGTTCTTTACAGTCAACCGGACGCTTCTTTTCTTCACATAAAACAACATAAACCGACCCAGGCTCCATCTCATCAAGTGCACTCAATACTTCATACCATTACGACAACTACCTGTTAATTGTTTAACAGTTTTCCTCGGTACACATATTTGACAACTGCAACTACTTCAACTCTGAGTATATTTCGATTCACTGTCGTCCAGAGATAACGAAAACCTATGTTATCATTTGTTGTTGAGCACATCACTATGGGAAATGTTCAGATCTTTTTGGGCTGTAACTTGATGGTTGCAGTTGAGATACTACGATCAACCGACTGCGTGCGATTTGTAACCATGAATGTCCGAAACGTATGTTCCACGCACTGAAGATTATTTGAAAAGGCTAATAACGGCATATCGCTGGCCTTCTGTCATATTTACCTGGAGAAATTTTGCAAAAAATTACCAGATTACTCCCATCATCGTTCGTAGAACACGAGGTAATGTCAGTTGACTTAAAAAATACAGTAATCCATCCTAGCCACATCCGCTATTTTCTGTAGATTCACCGTGTAGCTGTAGTGTTCAGACTGCAGTTCCAAAATGATAACACGGAGCACTGCCACCACATCAGTGTTTAAAAAATGTCTTGCTAATTCACATTAACTGTTGGTCAAAGTGTGTGAAATGTTTATTTTTAAAATTGTAGTCACGCAAAGCACACTATCATGCACTGATAACGTTAAAATTCAGATGCCCCACAACTTCGTTACAACTGATGGTCTGTTTAATAGCGCATTCTGTCACCAAACCTCAGTTCCAACCCCTACTGCTTAGCAAAATTTCATGGACTATCCCCTGACAGAAAAACTAGTCTGTGTGAACGACAGTCGGGGCACTACTCCTGTCTGTCAACCGTGCTGTGACCGTTGATAGGGTTTAACACCTGATAGAATCTGCGAACGTGCAACTTCATCGCTTACGAACTGAAGTTTCCGGTTAGGTCACATCTGGCGACGGAATAAATCCATGGCTGGAATAGACCCATTTCAGTATGGAGGCTCCTGTCTCAAAGAATGCTTCCGATGCAAGAGATTTCTTAAACGTGTGCTCCCACAATTTAAGCCGTACTTTGCTAATGTCCTCACATACGTCAACAGTTTAACAAGGAATAAAATTCTTCATGAATTGGTGATGTTTGGTAAAGCATATTCGAAGGGATCAAAGATTGTATCTTATCCAATAATGGTGAACTTTGAAGAAAGCTGCCAAAAGTTTGACTTCCCAGAGGCCTTGTACATCCTGATGGGAGCTGTGTAAACCTAATTGCAAAATAGCGGTTTTGCCGGAAAGAAGTTATCTCACGGGGGTATTCAATTCGCTGCTGTACGAAGCTCGATAGGCATGATTGTTTGGTGGTCAAATTCACCCTCAAGTTTAATTAATCTGAGGGCAAACAGTCCAAAACTACTGGGCCTTTAACGTCTGTATGCTAAACTGTTGCACTATGACTTTTAACTGAACTCCCACCTGGAGTTGAGAACCATTGAACGTAGGAGGTCAAAAAGAAGAAGCTAGTAAACTTGCGACCCTCTCTGTCATTAACTTAGATGCAATCCAAGGAACTGGAAAAACAGATATATGAGTGGCTATCGAAGAACGTAGTGCGTCACAGGAAGTTAACCTATATACATATTTGTAGGCTAGTTCGAGAAAAGTCAGATTTTTGAAAAGCTACCGTCTGTTTACATACCAATTCATTTCTTCAAGAGTGAGGCGAGGTTTGTTGTTTCTTAACAAGAAAACAATGCCCTGCATCCACAACGATCATTTCAGATGCACTCGAACTGGCCAAACGGTAAAAATACTTCTTTGGTGCCACGGATATTCAAACTTTCTAAACAATCTGCGGGAAACCGGATGCAGTGCCAAAAATTCAACAAACATTCTTTTCGCTGTCGATGATAAAATACAGTCGATTGGGCCTCTCACGAAGTCCTGATCGAAAAATCCACCAGACATAATATGTTTTTTCAACTAAGTTCCATAGTCGCGAACTACAGCCCAGTTGCAAAGTGTTCTGACGTAATTTGTTTGCGGCCCAGCAGTGTGATGAGTACGTGTGTTACTTGCTAACTAAAGCACCTCGCTAAACTAGGACCAGCGTGAATCTAATTAATTCATTTGAGCCATGAGTTTCAGTGTTTTACACGATTTCACGATTTTGAAGGTTTACAAAATTGTGTTGTACAATTCAGCTGCTAAGGAACTGGCGAAATGTCCGAACGGATAGTTGAAAGGAATAACTCAAACGGCGTCATTCAGATAAACGACGGAATGACGTTATCGTAATATCGTTGATCACATATACGACATCTTCATGCCAGGCTGCCTACAAAGCCTCAGGTAAGTTAACGTTATGCCAAACAGCTGGAAACAAACTCAATTTGAAACAAAATGTTTCTGAACTGACAGATACAAGCCCATATGCAGTCACAAAATCCACCACTAGACCATTCATATAAGTAGTACGTTCTGTCCATCCTGGTTTAGTCGTTCGAACAGGAGGGAGACGGGCTACGAGGAATCGACAAGCACTGTCAATTCCTGTTTAAATACCTTGTGCAAGATGCTAAGATATTTACAAACTAATTTACAACTGGAAGGTCCTTACATACCAACTACACGTTTCGTGAAAGCACGATGACCAAGCAGTTCAGTTAATGTAACAAACCCAACTTCCTAGAAATTCCGGTTCATCTTTGTGTGCCCATACTTCCATGATCTTATATACAGAAGATAAAGATAACGTTGTGTTTTCGGACGTGCCAAATAATTTCTCATTAATTTACAATTTATTTCCTTTGAGTGAACTAATGAGTGATTGAAAGGATGTGCACTCCTGACTGGTCTGCTGACCTACAATCTGCCAACAATATCCATCCCTTGTATACAAAAACACTTAGTGCAGTTTTGAGTGTTGATTGGCTGTCGCCCTGGCTACCGTTAGCGGTAGAGGTGTATCACCTGTTGTGATGTAACTGTAGCTGGAGCGGCGTTCATGAGAAGCACGAATGACTCTCTCAACAACCTTTGGGAACGTTGGTTTGTATATATGTCATTCTTTTGTTTATATGTAAAGTTTATAGGTGGTTTGTATCTATGAGTATACTCAGCCGCTAGAGGACCTAACGCATTCATTTACAAAATAGATATTTGTATTCGGATTACAGCAATAGCCATTTAATCCGTCCTCCTAAAGTATGCATATAGAGTGAGAAACTTTGCAGACCGTGTGCACGTATATGGAAAGCATACGCTTTACAAAAATCTTGGATAGAATATTCTGATGCTATTTAAATCAACGACTCTGGGTGCTGATGGGACGCTTTCAGAAGTGCAAGCCGCTTAATACAACAGCCAACGGATGTCCTTATTTAAGCTACGATCTACGAAACTGTGGGCCACTTGGAGCAAAAGTTGAAAATGCGGTTCATCGAGTTGTCAACCGTGCACCGCAGACACTGTGTACGCACTAAAATAAATGTTGAACATTTTAATTCTCCCAAATGTTTGCATCCTTATTCTTTATCATTTTCCCCTCGCAGTTGATGATAAATAACACACGGGTCCTTCTGTTTTCATTTCTATGACTTTCCGCTACTATTCAAACAAACAACTCGCGTTTTCACAATAACTATTGGCATCTTGCATGCTGTTTCATCCAAAATGACCAGGTTATAAACAAAAGACAGATACTAGGACTTGATCAGAACCAGTTTCGTCTACGGGAAGAAATCTGTTTGTGATAATCACGCACAACTTCAATAACAGACAAAATAGTAATGAAATCGTTACTTCTGGTCCTCTCGTTGATTGTATTGTGTGATGTTAGACGAAGATAGTTTTTCGTCTGATGTAGACTGCATCTCTAGTATCGCACCAGATATGACATTGCGGTACTTGACAAAACTGGACTGGGCGCAACTTGACAACAGGACTACTGAGACGCTCAAGATTTTGAGTGCATAGGGGTGAGGCAAAACATGGCTCAAATTGTCTATCCACATTATTTGACTTCGTTCAGTTGAATCAAGCTAAGCAAATCTGTCAAAAAGCCGTGGATTAGTGCGCTAAGGGAAATGAATGAGAAAAGTTGTCGGATGAGTCACACTGCTCTACCCTATGCAAGCAACATGAGTGACACTACGGTTACTCGTAACGTAAGCCCATTCTCTAGTCATGGTACCACTGCCGGTAGTGGAATGCTAGATATCGGAAATTGTCGACCAAGTGTAGTATTTTGGAACTAGACAGTACAAACTGACTGGTAAGTTCAAAGTGATACGGAAAACAGGAAAGCTGTAAACGAAGTTGTATTTTAACAGAATAGCATTTGATAGTATTGAAAGGGGACAAACAAAGCATACAGCTTAAATGTGCATCCATAGTCACTTTTATCAGGACGATCATAGCATTGGCGGTAGTTTCGGATTGACAGTACACATCTTCCAAGACAACTTGTTATCTTTGGTGGAAAACTCAGAAGAAGAACCAGAATAAACAAAAGAAACACGTAAACTTTCACTGAAAATAAAGGAACTGTATGCAAGCTATTCAGTACTTCATTGATGTTCTGAATCATCTTATTAATAAACTACCTGGCACATTTTTATTCATGTTCTAGTCTCTTTACTGTGACTGGATACATCCTCAACTAGGTCTGAAGAAAACACAGTGGTTCTCAGACTATATATTTCTTAAAAGTCCTCATTGTACTTTCCCGTGTTTTGGCCTTCTTAGCATTTCGATGCCTATTATGAAACTATCAACACTTCCGTCGAATTCCGCCAAAGTAGAAGGACTAGTGAATAAAATTAAACGATGGATATGTTGCACAAAGTTTTCAGTCACTCTTATTAACTGTGATGGCGTGGTACAGTACATAAGCGATGAGACCCTGTGTCATTAAATCACTCTCTACTCTTATCTCCGGCAAAATAATTGCAATTGATAGTAGCTAGGGTACAAAAGACCCATTCACAACTAAACATTTTCAATAGAGCCATAACTCTACAGTCTGCTTTTTTGTAAGATATCGGAATACGTTGTTGACCAATGGAACAGCTAGTGTGTAGTACTTGTTGAGAAATTAATCATAATCGACATGCACCCGTTTTGAATATCTCCAGCGTACATTTTCCACATGTTGAACTTAATTTTTCGGTAACTTGCAACAGATTCTCATTAAGCTCTGACAACCAGACAATCAAACGAGTCAGTTTTTTTCAATACCTTGAGGACCAGAATGTACACTATCTAAAACGGCAGATAGTGAAAACTAAGGTACCCTCATCCGATCACTGAAACACAATATCCCAAACGGTGTAACAAAAACATGTCTCCTATTTTGCTTCTAGACCTTAGACAATTTGTTTTATTTCCCTCTTTCGATTACTTCCAGCAGAAAAGAAAACTAAACGGTATGCCTTCCAGTTCCAGAACCTAAACCTGAAGGTGGCATATAGAGTGGATAGTTAAAAAAGTAGTCGGATCCAACATTGTTTTCCGACTTGGAGTATAGGGATACATTTTGTACCGGAATGCTGAATGTCACAAGAATTTATAAACTCTGTCACTGAACTAATTTTGTAGTTGTTTTGGATTTAAAAAAAAAAAGATGAGAAAAATGGGCAAACGTGAAAGCTTCATAATCTGTAACACTGACACCATAAGTACATGTAATGGTAGATTCATGTAAAAGCTTAGGACACCGTTCAGGTCCTTGTTTTGGTCTGACCATAATCATGTTCATGAATAGTGAGATGACTACAATGATTGGTCTTGTCTCAGAGGAACCCAAATTTCAGTAGGGTACGAGTAATTAAGCGAAAATGGGAGCAAAACGGCTTTTGTGGGTAGGATATTGAAAACGCGTCCTTGTCAGTCCACGAGAGGATGTCTAGTGTGATGCTTCAAAAAAAACAACCACTTTATCAGTGAAGTTTGGAATGAATCTCGCATAGCAAGTTCGATCGGGTCGGAGATTTCGACCTGTCCAGGAAGTCCTAATAGCGTAGTTATCGAATGGAGTTAACAGACAGCAAGTCTGTCTCCATTTCAGGACGATCCGGAAACCTGATCATTACTCACAAGTGAAAGTGGTTGAGCGTTCACATATGATAATTCGGTCGTGCCTAATGTGAGGTCAATGGCGCAGTGGTAAACACGGTTGCCTCATGAACAGTGTGGCCGGAGTTTTAGCCCCCATCGTGGCAATAATGTGCACTGCTGACGAGTCCTAATGAGAGTGAAACTTGAGTCTAGTGCTTGTTCCGTTCGAAATGGGTCGTCTGGAAAGTCTATGGGAATACGACAGCTGCGATCAATTGTGGGTGTTGTTTAACTTGGAAACTCTAAGAGTAGTGTAGTGAACTCAGTAAAGTACATCAAAAGTTTTGGGAAACAGTCATTAGATAACTGACTGAAGAGATTGTAATCCTGAAAAATTCCACAAAATAACCGAGAAATAAAGACTAGGCAGTTAAGAGATACACTTGCAGGAGTTTACGGCGGTACTGAAAATATGAAATCGTTCCAGAAAGTGTATAATTGATTGTCATGAACAGAGTTGATGGAAACTCATACATTACCATCATGATCATCCTCATAGACAGTATTATACCAGTGAATTTTGCTTACGCCTCACTGTCGTACAACCATGGATTTGAAAAAAGCCTTAACCAAGAGGAATATAAGAAAGGAAGAAAAAATGACTACTGAAAATAACTAGGTTCATGTTCAGACATTCGGTTGCAGTTAAACAACAGGTCTTAAATTTTCAATAACCGAATCTGTAGCATTTTGAATAGTAATAGAAGTTTGTAGATCGAGGGGTAAAAACATACGACGAAAATGTCCAAGGGAAATGTTGATTGTCGTCAACACATCTGACTTATCATCTAGTAAACTTCTTAAACGCCTGTTTTCTATTGCATTGAAACTCAATAGCAGTGTTACTTCATTCTATCAAAACCTGATCAGTTGTACTGTTCTGTAATCCTTACTAATTCCAAGTGTTTTTTCACTTCAGTTTACGGGAGCCATCAGTGGTGTTGTTTAAGAAGGAGACTCAACTGATATCAGCATACTTTTGCTAACTAATGCCTTCACAGTCTTAACAAACAATTCCAGTAGACCAGAAGCAAAGATACCTGTTCTGTTGATTTGCCAGTTTGTTGATTTGATACGTGTTTCCCTAAATGCAATAGAGTAACAAAGTAGCATGACGTAGAAGCAGTAGCTAGCAGTGATAATGAAACGACGAATGGGCCCAACTCGAAAATCAAAGATGCACAAACACTGAAATTTGAATAATCATCACTGGACAAAGGTTCGTTTGAATTGAGAATAGTCAGTGAATGTCCAGTCATACTTTCCACAGAATTGTCAGCCGTTTGTAATGACCTAGCGGGCTATAGACAATGTCCGCAACCAGCTATATTGAAATATTCCGCTCTTCCGACTGCCAACAAAATAAAACCAGGCAACCTTGAGCATATCAAGAATGTTAACGGAAATTACGAACAACTTGAAATTGACGGGAAGAGTCCACTGTCTCGAAGATGATTCTGCCATTCATACCCTACCGTAATGGTTGAGCCTAGCCTTACCAAATTTGTGGCAGTTAGACTGGTGAAAAATAGTCTGAGGCTAGAATTACATGCAACCAAGACGTTCATGGCTGCCTCATGAGTGATCCGAAATGTCAGCAAAACAAAATAAAATCCTTCTATCCATGATGATATCTTTTAATTTGATTAACCTGAAGGATGGTTGTGATAATTACCTTTGTATAACACCACAAACTCTTCTGACACAGCTGCTTTGATAAGTTGAGACTGCTCTCTTAAGACTAGCGCAAAATGATTATCACAGTTCAGCAGAGGCAAGAGTTCTCCTGGTAAATCCAAAATATTATTTTTAGCAATTTGGGAATCACACAATTGTCTGTGTAGCTTATCACCAAACCGTAGGTGTTAGAAGTTGGAAAGACAATTCACTTTTCTCTTCATATTAATGGATAACGTTTGTCTTTCCAGATACTTCAGTATCCATTGGTTATACGTATGTTAGTAATTATTCTTTCACAGCATTGTGTGTAAATTCGATGTGAGAGCACAAAAATGTTAAATTTCTCAAGAACGCCTATGCATCTTCACTACTGATCATAGCAGAATGAATTAGTTGTATCTGGCCTCTGATTTCTTTTCTAATAAACTGATGCAGTTCGGAACGCCACACCTGATTATGATTTTTTGGGAAATTCACATAACTGCAGTGATTTGTATTAAACCTCCCGAGTGTCACGATGCTAAATCGACTGTCCTGGAATCAGACACCAGGAAGTGCAATAGATTAGCTCATGTTCAATACTAGGTTCAAAGAATTACTTAAAAAATGCAACTGAGTTTGATGATATGTCATTTCAGCGAAATAGCATTGAGAGGTGCCAACGATGTAGTCAACATTCGGTGCACCTGAAGTATTCATCTGAACTGACTGCACCAAGTGAAAGGTACTGTCTGTTCAACAACAGCTAACAACATTTAATTTGACCGGACAGGAATATACGAACTACTTCAGAATAAACGATCGATTACCCAATTGATTCTTTGAGGTGAGCCTACTTCAATTCAAAGTTGATCTTTTACAAAAACCTGAGTTCAAGCATCCTCTTGTGTTGAAGGAAGTGGACAAATGTTTGCAAATTTTGTGTTGTGTGATATACCATCAACACTTCAGTAAGCATGTCCACTAGTAACAATCAAGCAGTACCAAGCATAATAACAGGGTACCATCGTAAGACTCCGTATTGCCTATGTGATACATTTTTAAAACACTATCGTCACATCATAGTAGGCTAGCTTAATTTATGTGGGTCAATCTGTAAGTCTTGAGTAACCTTTAGACTACTTTTTATTGCTTACAATAAATAACCATCTTATGGTCTAGCTGCAAGCCGGAATGTACTTCAGTATCATGAAAACAATTCACCGAAAATTGAAGCGAATGCTTCAAGCGATTTTATCAAATTCTGAACAATTGTGAACTTTTTGGCAGCCCATTAGAGTGCGTTATTGAAATTCTGGATGGGCACATTTTGTTACCTGAACCAAACGCAACTTGTCGTTTAAGAACATTCGTTAGTATGGACACAAGTTGAGGTAAATTGAAGATGAGCTGTATGAATTCGTCCGGCCTGATTCAAGCAGACGAAAACAGTGAATTTCAATAGAAAACTTCTGAGAACAGACGAGGAATACGACCAACTACGAGCAAGCTGAAACCTTGGTTCACGAACAAGCGGTGGAAATTCCGGAACATAACGTCGTCATCGTTTGCTTCCTCTTGACCAAACTGTTTGTCTCTTTTTTCACAAAAGTTGTAAAATGCTTTTTGGAAACTCGTAGACGACACGTTACAATATATGCAGATCTTTGGAGCACATTCAGCAATCTATCGTCCAGGGCTACATTCACGCCTTACAACGGACGGTTGTCATTTCGTCATAGGTTCCGTGCTTATTTAGGGTTTGTTCAGGGCTCATTAAAATCCGTAGTGCAAAACCCTCTTTAATGGCACCGGCACGGCATAAGCGCAAACCTCTCGTAAAATATATGGGCATACCAACCTGTCTAAAGGCACCAAGACACTGACCTTTCCAGCTGAAATACCAGAGCGCCCAACAAAATCGCTTGCGCTTAGTGACCAATTAAAAACAAGTCACCCCAAAACGGAGGTCTGAAAGTTTCCATCCAAGCTAACACAGTCTGCACACACCACGAATGGACCGTCTAGTCGACAGCACACGTTTTATAAACACGCAACGACTAGAGCGTCAAATGAAATGAGTGAACGTCAGGGCTTGGTGAATATCGGCCCAGGTAACTCGTCGTCATTCACTGTCTATTTAAAAAAAGTAACCAACCTCCTGGTTCTCTTGTAAAGACGAAGGTTCAGCAACGAATTCCCAAGCGCAGTTGCAAAAACTAATTGTAATATGTAAATTGTAACGATCTTACAAATGAAAACTGAAGTTTTATAAGATGAGCTAACACAAGTAGTATGTGATTATGGCAGCATTCGCTTGAAGCATGTCATCAAGACTGTGGTTGTCGCCACCTGTAAGATTTGTGTCTGGTAAATCACATCCTGTCAGGAACGCCTTCTGCGGTGCCCCCTTTGAAATTGTGAGCTAAACGAAATCTCCTGAAACACCATTTTGTCGGCTGACGATACGTATACGTCAAATGGTCGTCTTACCCCAAAAGAATGGTTGGTGGGCAGTAAGTTTACCGATAAGTGAAACACACGGCTATTGGCAAACTTCAGTTGCAATTATGCTCATCTTACAGGTCTTATGAAAAGAGTTCTGTATCTCAATACGAAAGATGGCAGTGAAAAATTTTGAGATCGCATTATGTAACCCGAACTTGGATACATCTTGACAAGATCGTCAACAGCCGCTGGCGCCGTCACTCTGTTAACCATCATTGTGTATTTTGAAGTAGCCGACCTGATTCACAACAAACCCTCGTTCACTGTTGCTTCGTTTCACCATTTCCTCGCTTGGAACAGCCTGATAACGAAACACCATGGTGTGAAACGTTCAGCACAGCGCTGAAACTAAACAACACCTTTAAATTAAGGACAATTTTTTTCACGAAGATCTTCAATAGCCCTTCAGAGACAAGCGCTTGGTCTGTTCTACTTTTCGGTGACGGTTTTAGTTAGCACACGAGCATCGAGTAAGGTGGGGCGAACAGGACGCTCCAAGGTCTCCGGTCGTTCCTGTGTACACATATGATCTGCCAGTGTAGAATCTGAGACCGAGGTTGGCAAACTAAATATGAACCCGTGGACCACCTATTAATTCTAGACCGAACACTAACAGAGACCGTTCACGTAGGACAAGGTTCAAACATCCTTTTGATACTGCACTTGTCTTCTATCTATCTTTATCTCTTGAAGCAAATGTTACCCAGTACAGTGCGACAAGGTGAATGTTTGGGAGAAGGACGCGGACAAAGTTACCGGTGGCATCTGAACTGTTATGGTATGACATATCAGATGGGTCAAATGTTCGGGAGAGCCTGCAGTGATGCAAAAGACAACCGAAAATGTATTATGATCGCTTGGCTCGGAAACTTAGAGGGATTAAACCAGAGGATAAGGTGTAGGCGCAGTGTGTCCTGAAGAAGCCGAGACAGTGTGCACGTGATATGGTGATCAATGGTCGTGGGCGTAGGTCATACGACCGGAAGGGGACATCCGTGAGGAGTCATCAAGAACGAGGAGTGAACAAACTTATCGAAAAGGAAAGTGCGTAATGAGTTTGAACTGGAACGGTTTCTTGATTGGAGAAAGCTCAGTCAGTCAGTGTTTGCACACATGCTACAACAGGCGAAATCATGGCTAAACTAGCGCCTACCACTCACAGACGGCGATCAGCTGCTGTTGAATACGTATCTGTTTCAAACAACCGAGTTGCTAAATGTAAAGTCGTAGAACAACACAGCAACAAGCTGACCAACGAAAACGTAAGGTCGTCTGTCGTCTAATAGCAGTCGTAAATACTGTTGTCCGTCTATAAAAAGGTATTGTTTTTTCAATAAATTGAGATTCTTCGGTGCCGCTCGGATTTTTGTTCTGATTTTTCTCGATTGAGTAACTCAGCAGTCTACAGTTGCGATGATTGAAAACATGATACAAAACACCACTACAGTGGAAGCTGTATACAACGTTAACAGACACTGTTCATTCTTGGCTTGGTATTCAACGGCACCCGTTTCTACGCATCTCGAAAATAAATTTTAAGATTGTGTGCACATAGTGTTCGAATAGTTCCACCTTTTTCGTTTCGTAATCGTTAAGTCAGTACAAATGTAAGTGTCCTCAGCAGTCATTATCGCGTTTGTTCATAGCTTACGGGATCACTGATTGTCACGAATTTTGTCCAACTGAATTAATTCGGAGGATTTTTAGACTTGAGCCCTCGGTGACGCCGAAAGTCTGTCACCTCATAACTCAGAAACTGCTCAGGGGGTGCAGCAAGTTCGCCGCCTAGAAGAGCGGTACTCGACCCTCAATTTACCAATCAACGCTCCACAGTACTACTGTGGTGAAGATGAGCGATCATATTATACTACTCACACCGCAGCTATTCAGTAGTAGGACCAGAACATATTTTAACATCGAATTAGCCACAGGAAAAATGCAGGAAGGAACATCAGAGTGCAGCATCGCCCATAATGGTCCCTGCTACTTAAGGGAACTGAGTGTCGCCGTATGTGGCAGTCGAGACGGTCTGGGGCTGAATACCGCGTGCAAATGAGTAGTTTTGCGTCTGGTCTTGTTTAAACGCTTAACCCATGTATTGCTTTGTCGAATAAACAAGCCTTGTTCCATCCGCGTTCTTGGATGAGAACACTAGTAGTAAAAGAGAACCATCATTTTCAATGATAACCAAACGCATCAATTATGGTCCGGAATATTACAAGTTGTATTGATAGGGTAGTCTTTCAAACTAAGGGGATATCTTGTATACAAAATCTTAGTTCGTCGTCTCGAACGTGGGTTTACACCCAAGCAGTCTATTGTCCAGGCAAAACGCGAGCCCATCAATGAATCACACGATGTCAGAACGTAGCCGAAACAAAGTGTTTCTAGATTAGAATTGAATGAACCAAGGGTTCACTCATTTTATGCAAACAACAGTCAACCTGTCATGCGCGCAATCAAACACATGTGAGCAAAACACTCACTTGACATATTAATGGTACACGTGGTCAACCTGAAACCATGCAGATTGTCGGTTAATAAATTAGCGTCAACATGCTTCCACACTAACTCCCATGAACTACACACCAGAGTGTAATATTTTCAAGGTCAAATCTGCAGGTGCTGCAACATTGGATGACAGATATATTCAAAGATGGAGCCACAGCCCATCAACATCGTCAGTTTCATGAACTAGTGCCTATATGAATGAACGTCATCTGATCAGAGAGGAGTCAGTAGGTAGCACAAATTAAGAGCTACGAGCATGTCTGGGCTGTTCTCATTGGAACATTATTAGGTGGTTTTGAACAAAGTTTCGTTATGAGTATTTTTCTATGGCCAAATTTTTCAGACACTTATACAACTCGCTTATTTTTATGCCAAATTTGTATTTTAACGCGTTATGAATTTTACAATGCATTTCAGAATAATCTGTGTATTAACAGAGTATCCGGAATATCGACAAACTAGTTTCACAATATCCGCTTCGTTGTTTATAATCAAAACGGATGCCAAGCTAATGTTGACATAATATCACTAGTAAACTGTCAATCTACGGTTTGCAGACCGTCTCATTCTAAGCGACGATTCTGGTTGGCGACAATACACACCCGTGATTAGACGACAGTCGAATATGATTACCTGTCTAGTTATAAACTGCATACGTCTAGGCTCGAGTTCCTCATCTTCTAACGAAAATCTCCTTTCCGGTAACATATTTATCTGTATTTGTCAACTCCGTGCACAATCACATGTTGCTACAGTCCACTCAAATCCGAAACAAGTCGTTGTCTCATTAAGCCAAATCATAAACAAACAACAGTATAATTTATGTGACTTTAGTAAACGAACTAACAGTATTAATGCTATGATAGTACTTCAAAAATGACGTTTTTTGAAGGCATTGTGGCAAGAAACTCTGTAAGCTTTTCAACTGCAGAATCCCTCGGTAGATAATTTTTTCCTATATAAAAGCTGAGCAAAGCAAATAGTGACTGCTATTCTATGTACTGACCTACGAGTTAAACCTGTAAACCCTCAGAGATGCTTGCACACTTTCCACTTGATATACAAGGGTTTTGCCCATAAGTATGCGCATAAACGTGAACTGTGGATAGAAAGCTAATGAATCTCTATAAGACTTTCCGCACCTTGTAAAAACACAAACTGATTAGTTGAGTCAGTACAGATAAATGTCAGTATGTACGAAAGTTACAGCCAACGTCGGAGTTAGTGACAGAAACTTCAGCCGTATCACGTAAATAATAACATTCATACATTTAATAAGTCTAGAATATATACAACGAATGTGTCTAAACCAGCATTAGTTAGAATTAGGTTCACTTGAATACACTGCTCGGTCAGTTTGAAGTAATTGTGTTTCGTTTGCTTGGATAATGAAAGAATTTATGAGAAACTAATTGGGGCAGTTGCTCTGGCGCGGTACCGACGGGACATCCTGAAGTCTGCTGGGAATACGACATGAAAGTTTAGATGAATACCAGTAAGAACTAACGTATAACACATTCTGTTAATCACAGTCTTTTTGTAGAAGATTTGAAATGTCCCCGACCCTCGCAAAGCGACACACTGTCTACAGATTTTGGAAATCATACCAAGGTATGTCACAAAGATGCTTTATGAAAACAGGGTCGAGTATGAATAACGTTGTGCACTGATGTGCCAAAGATGTTTGCTGATAGCATGATTATTTAGTTGCTGAGAAGTGCTAGCTGACAGCTTAACTCATTAGATAATTTGTTTCATATCGAAAAGCTCAGTGAACACAGACACTTACTTCTGGTAAACAGAGAGTGAAATAAGACATACCAATGTGACAAGCGCATCAAGAGTTAAACCAGAGTTCCAATGAGCATATAGTTTAGCACTGTTAGAGGTAGTCATAGCAAACAGCTTTTTGAAAAGGATTCTGTTTGAAAACTCTCAACGGAATGTTCCATTCTTTGGAATACAACCGATGGCTTTTCGAAGGAATAGTGTGGCTCAACAACCAAACGACGCGTAACAAACGATATGAAAAACACGAAGAGGTGGTTTGTTTGACTCGGATCACAGAATTAAACAATTACCTATTACATATGGTAGTATGAAAAAGTTCATTTAAATTGAATAAATTTAAAACCATTAGAGCGATTATAATGGAAATATACTTTGAAGCACTGACATTAACTCTGATGTAAATTGCACAACTTACTTGACAAGCATTGTTCTAGATTGTGTTAGATTAACTGCTAAACTTGTGAACGTAAAACATAAACGTGAGGTCAGTGGCGTAGTGGCAAACACGGTTGCCTCATGGACAGCGTGTCCGTGGTTCAAGTCCCGACAGTGGCGATGATATGCACTACTGACGAGCTCTAATGAGAGCGAAACTTGAGTTTAGTGCTTCTGCTGTTCGAAAGGGGCCGATTGGGCAGTCTATGGGAATGCGACAGCTGCGATCAATTGTGGGTGATGTTCAACTTGAAATCAGCCAAATCCCGGACTACTCATCAGTAACCGTATATATGTCGAGCAATAAAACTAAAACAAACTGGCCATCATATTATTACCGAAGAAAAATAAAATTGGTTAGAACAGACAATAATTTGCATTGTCTTATGTTGAACATTCTATCAGACTTAATCAGTGTGATATTATCAGCTCAGCGAACGGTGCGGTTTTCGCATTAGAACGTCAAATGATGGACAACTGCCGATTGCGACAAAGAGTTCTGACGATATGAAAACCCCATTTTTTGTGCCAAGGTTCATAAGTAACCGGTTGAAATACCCCCTCCAATTAAGAAAGTTGTGATTAAACTCGGATGGTGCTCAATTTACACTAGCCAAATCCTGACCGCTTATCGGCATTACTGAAACAATGTGTTTATTTGACTGACACTGTTGAAACCTAAACTTTTACAGTTTGAATATGGAACATAACAATAACTGATTCGTTAGATTGTTTCAACGATTCGAATAGCCCTATGAGCTCATTAGAAGTGAAAAGGTGTTTTGGCAAACAGTCTGTTTTCGGTTATTCATCCTCGGGCCAATTACATAACATTTCATATCACCATGGTTGTCAAGCGATTAGTTACAAAATCACGTCACGAGATTGTGAATCAGAGGACAGTTAAGTGGCAAAATTGACCACCGGGGGTGTCGAGTCAGTCACGGGAGGCCATGGTAACCGTAGTGCAGTGGAGTTCAGCGATCGTAATATACTACTGATACCGCGGCTATTCAGTAGCAGACATATTTCTTGACAACCTACAAGCCACAAGAAGACTGCAAGAAGGATCATCAAGGTGCAGCATCACCCATAACAGTCCCTGCTACTCAATGGAACTGAGCACTGACATCTGTGGTAGCCGAGACTATCTGGGGCTGAATACTGCGTGCAAATGAGTGTTTTTGTGTCAGGTTTGGTTTACATGCTTAACCCGTGTATTGCTCTGTCTAATAAATAACCCTTGTGCCATCCGCGTTCTTGGATCACAACAGTAGGGTCTGTACAAATTTATTCTGAGCGCACAACGGTTGTTTGCGCAACCGAATTCCGATCGTTTCCACGGTGACCAGAACATCAAATTTCTCCTCTGGATTGACGACTGGTCAACCGGTATATGGGCTGGAAAGCCAATTCCGGTGCGACTTGGTGCCCTGAGTCAACAAAGTGCGCCAGAACTGCACTTGAAATGGACTTAACCTCGTCTTTAATCAGCCACGCGGGGTGCTGTTCACGTATCCTCTGAGAAAGGCGCCTGGTTGTGCGACCGACGTAACCTGCTCCACAGGAGCATGTGAAAGAATAAACACAAAATGAGGTCACACATTTAGGCAACGTATCTTCGAGTTGTACTTGGACAACCGGGTCGGATCTTAACGAGATTCGTGGTTGTGCAGCACTGTAGGTCCCTTCAATTGTGTTCTTTATTCTACGAGTTACTAGTTCAACCAACGACTCGCCTTTGTAGTCTAGCGTCATGTAAACCAACTTCTTTTCCTCAGATGGATGCTTAACTCCCGGTTCTGTTAGTACCATATGTCTATCCACGAAGTTCACAAGATAGGCGTTCTCTGCGAATATCCGTCGTAAAAAACACCATTTCTGCCTCAATCATGTCATCAGTGCATATCCTCATAGCTGTGTGTGTTGAACTACGAACGAGGTTTCTCTTCTGTTTGAGGGGTACGTAACTGAAGAAGTGAGGATACTGGCCGTTCCAAGTCCACTTCCTGTGAATACCCCTCTGAACTGAACCGTTTGCACGACGACTCAGTGTCACGTCCAAGAAGAATATTCGTTTATCGTTCTCGGCCTCAAGTTTAAAGTTGAGATTAGGGTGTGCTGTGTTCGTCTCAGCAAGTAAGCCACCCGGATCCCCAGTTTCGTCAACTACACAAATGATATCGTCTACGTACCTCTTGTAGAGAGTACTATTGTCAATTAGTCCACGAAGCGTAGTTATTTCTAACATTGCCATAAAGATATCTGCCAACAGTGGGCCTAACGGTGACCTCATCGCAACGCCGTCCTTCTGACGGCATGTAATTGGCTCGATGATGAATAACCGAAAACAGACTGGTCGCCAAAACACCTATTCACTTCTAATAACTGATTCCCTTTTGACTTATCATGACATATCATGAGTTGCTGCTCTCTCTCTCTCTATATATATATAGCGACTGAAATGTTATAGAGTTACAGAATGTAGAGGAAAGAACAGTTATTGTATTACTTCCTGAGATAGTTAGCAGCCTGGAAATTTCTCGCAAGTAATCCCGACTTTACATTTAAATGCCATGAAATTGTCACTTCTAAGTTGCAGCCAAAGGCACACAGTCGCTCTTTTTACACAATGAGTGGAGCAAAAGGCACAGTCCATGTACGGACAAAACTCAATGATTAGCTTTAACAAACTGATAACCACACTTACATGTAGTCTTTACATTCGCGCCAAATTAACTTCTTCAGCAAAAGGATAAATTATTCTATGAAAAAACGCTTTTCGTATGTTTCATTTCAGTCGATTTTGCGGTACAAGTTTTGTAATCTGCCTGTCCAAACTCACCGTGGAGCATCAACTGATGTAGTTCAGCCTCTGATTGACAGATCAGTGCGATCTAGTACTTGTCTTACATTCCACTGAAACAGTATAAACTTTGATTGTTTCAGTCAACCAACCGTGTATATGAAAATAATTCAAAATGTGTCAATGTTCGTATACTAAACTCCACTGCGATTATTGCAACTCGTTTGAAGTTGTGATTGAAACAGGCCATTTTAAAAAGTAATTTAACTGGTCAGGACCAACTGGCAGATACTACAGTGAAACTGATGAAACTATCTTCAATAAATCAACTTTTATTTCAAAATGCTACATTTACTTCACTTGATATTAATGAACAGATGATGAGTAGTTATCTTCTGCCTAATTTCTGTCCCGTTTCATGTTAACAACCCGTTTAAATATTGCCATAGTATACTTAGTTTGATGGAAGAAAAACCCAAAGCTAGCACGTTAGCTGCTTTGTCTCTTAACCAGTTGGTCAACCGACTAAAAATAATTTATCAGTAAACTATCGTTGACTAGAATGTCTAATTATAACAAAATATTGCAGAACTGGCCTTCTCCTTTTAACAACCAGTGTTGTAGAAATGGATCGTCTTTAAATAACATTATTTTCCCACTAATTACCGTCATAATTAACTGTGTTTCCAATGAACTGTTGAACTGCGTAACTCTCACTGTAATTACGATAAGGAGTAAATGACAGAAAACCTTCAAGATGTTACATACAAGTGCAAATAGGCCTGTAATTTTTCCGGCGTTTCAATATTTAAAACAGTCAAACATGACAGCACCAAGCTGACAAGTTTAACCCACATGTTTTCTTGCTGTTATGCTGTGGGTGTGTACTTTAGTTTTCACTAAAATAAATACAAAATATGTGCACGTTCGACGAACAAACTAATTCCCGTCGCTGATTGGACGTTGTACTGATTACAGATGTAGGGTAACTGTCACCCACCAATCCAGGGAATGTTTCATGAAAATGACAACCAGCCGATCTAGGAACTACTCGATGTTCAGTCACTTTCCTACTTACATTGTCAGCCAAAATATACGTTAGGAGTTTCAACAAAGCTATGAGCCTTACGTAAATGACAGTTCACTAAGTGAAAACAGAACTTACATTTCTTGCAAAAAGTCTACATGAGCTGAATATACTTTCATATCGCTGGCGTAATTGCTCGATGTACTCCACATGAATAACTCAGTCTCGCTCATCCGGATGGAATGCAACCTCGGACTTAAATTTTCTATCAACCGATAAATACTTGTTTTGGAAGTAACGCCTCACAATTGGAGAATCGGAGAAGAAATAAGCCAAGTGAGAACGTTCCGGGGACCAACACCAACTAATGGTAGCATGTGGTACTTCGGTCGTATCAGCAGGAACAGTGCCATGAAGGAATATTTTTGCTGTGTCTTTCCCCGATTGCATTGGGAAACTCTGAATGCACATCAGTTTGATAAAAACTAGTTACTATCCTCTTGTGTAGCAAGTAGTCAATCAACAGTGTATTCTAAATGTCATAAAACCAGTACACATGACTGCAGTAAGTGACATGAAATTGTCACTTTTTGCGCTACAGGAGACAGTATATTTATACTAATTCGCCGCTTGTAACAGTCTCTGTCAGCGGGTATTAGAGTGACAGATTTTTGGCAGAGAAGAATGTTTGTTTCAAGTTTGGTATTAATCTTCAGGGTGCTCAATGTGTACACAATTGGTGTACGACAGCTTTAAGCAACTATCCACTTCACAATAGCCATACCAATGTCAGAAGTGTCTGCTATCACACGCGTAATCTATCTTCCTTCATGTTATCTTGATAGTTTCGTGAAGATCAACTTTCGCAAGGCACCGTGAACCTAAAGGCCAATCTTCAGTCGGCCTATTGCTTTTGCGGAACTCAAGAATTGAAATCTTACCTGTATAAAATCAGTAGAAATCCTCCACACACACACACACACAAACAGGATGCACTAGTGAATCTGCAACGTTGTTAATAAGTTGAGAGTAGCTTCAATTTATCATCTTATTCAATCATAAGGAGTGACCTTTCAACTAGAAAGAGAAAAACGTGCCAAAAATTGATTAAAAAAATTAACGCTTTCAAAAGTAATATCGCAAATTAAAAATATAAATGGATGCAAAATCTGCTAAAGCCAATCCGGAAGGTGAACTAAATAATGCGTAATAGATGAAGTCAGTGACTGCAAACAAGTCACTAGTCAACTGATAGAGACATAAAATACACACGAGTCCAAGCAGAAGTCATAATAATTGCCGAGTCCTAATCCAAGTTATAAATACCCAGTCGAAATGGAAATATACAGAATACTGCAAAGGGCTGACTATTGAGAAAGGAAATATACAAAAAGACAATCGTATTCAAAAACTACATCATCTAGTGTCGAGGTGGGACATATGCCAAGATAATGAATTAAAACATAGAGAAACAAGGTAGTTGAGTTTGGCAGAATCTAGGAAGTTAACAAGCTTTGACGAAACTACTTTTGAAATTAATATAAAACAAGGTTGCTAGTGTTTACAACACATGCAGCTACAGAATACAACGGACAAACCAACAATGGATTTAAGTCAAAATGCCAGTGAAATCTGGATCACAGACAGTTTCATAGCTTTGTAAGCATCATTTCTAAGCAAGATAGTATCTGCTATTTACTCATCACTTCGAAACAACTCCCTTCGGATTGACGGATCTACAATCATATACTAACAAAGACCATGACTCACAAGTGGTCACTGTTGCTTTGAAGTGGAAAATGTCTTCCAATTATTGAAATGGTTGCGAGTCAAAGGAAGACTGTAGGGTCCACTGCCCCTTCAATTCAACCGCTCGTACAAATGGCCACCAAACGGATTTGTTAGGAAGATACAACTGCCACACTTACCCAGGAAGAGGATAACTACAACACTGCATGTCAATACAGAACTTCTAGGAAGCACTTGTTTTCACAACAAGACATCTCGACGATCTACAAAATTCACTGTAAGCTTATAATTACCGCCTCTATATAAATATCTGCGTAACCACACTAAGCTGTTCACGTTTCGTATTTTGTACCAAAGTTTATTGCAAAACAACCGTATTAGCGGGTTTGTATTGAGAAGCTTGTGTTTATCATGCCAAGCCCGTTTAAAATTAATTCCGACAGTATCATGAAAGATATAAACACCACAAAAGGGCCACGTTTACTTAAAAAGATGTCGGTTTGTGTAGTACTTAGAGTACACGCAATGTCGATTCATGCGGAGCAGACGTTATGCGGTACCAACGATTTATGCTCGCATAACGCGTAGATCATCTAAGACGTATGCAGTCAGTGAACACTGTTCTAAAATGATTCACTGTTATTCTCACACCCGCTCTATTCTTTTATGTCGTCTGTTTGTAAAAACAAAAGATCATACTCTGTTACAGTATACGCGTACACAATACACTCGATTTGAAACACATGCCATTAATCAGCAGTCTGCAAAAAATCAAACCAGCGCAACAAATCAAATTTCCTTGTCCCATAATTAACCCATTCTAAAGCCTGTTATAGCAACATTAAATAGGGTCTCAATGTTTAGATGCGCGGAGTTCCACACATTCTTTGCAAGGAATTTTCACCAAGAGCCAGTTGATAATCCGTTGTGTCAAATGCTGAGAGGAATATAGCCAACAGAGTTGAAGAGATGAGATGTGTCTCAGGGTTGTATGAAATGCAACTTAATTGTCAAGACAGTAAAGCAGACGAAACAACCTAAACAAACAGTGCACAAATTCTTTCCTGCAATTCATCTGTAAGCTGTGGGGAAAAAAGCGTCTCGATGGCCTATTAAGCGGAACTGGACAGTGTGGCCATCATATCGACAGAGTTACTCACGTCAAGCAGGTCATTAGGTGGAGGTCTGATAAACCATAGTCTTCTGATCCTTCAGGTTGGAGACTGGAAAAGGTTAGCATCTTTTTCCGGAAAAAGTGCCAGTTCTGGTACACTGCCATACATCCGCTACCTAGCGGCACAGGCTTCTGAGCCAAGGGCTTTGGTTGAGAACCCTGATCGTTCTGCTGTCTCTGTTCGGGTGTACTGACAGTACTTAAGCCAATATACAACCATGGATACTTACAACACTGTTAATTCCATATTGCATCAGCCGTCCCACAGTATGAACCGGGTCGCCCTGTCTGTTGCATACAGCAGGGTGAATAGGCGAAAATATGCTGCTGCTGACCCCTCTCCCAATGTCCTTTCAAAATTAATTCTCCCTCCCGACCTCTATTTCCGGTGATTACTCCGTAGGTTCCATAACAGATGTAGCTTGTCCTAGTAACACTGTGTTAGTAAGTCTCATTTCTTACCACCCAACCTCAGGCCTTCCTCGTCACTTGCTTAGACCCACAAGGCGAAGTAATATATGTGATTTCAACTTTCGCACACTAAAAAAGATAGGTGAACAGGCCGCTCTTGCATGAACCTTAGACTCGTTAAATGTTGATGTCTGTTGTGTTTCAGAGAGTAGAATGCATGACAGTAATCTGCGTATGGAAGTAACAACACATGACTTCACGGTTGCCGCTATCGATCAAGCTGGAGTGGGCATAGTTCTCAGCACGACGGCCTCGGCCACCTTAGTAGACTGGACTCCTGTTGAAAGTAGACATTGTGCCATTCGCTTGGCGAGCTCAGTTGAAGCCTGTTCTAGATGTAAAACCTTCAGGAATTTCTTCAGTCTGTTTATGCTCCAAGTAACTGCAATGACGTCAACGTCAAGAATGTCTTTTACTCGGATCTGTTCGACGCATGCTTCTGATAAAGTAGTTCTGGCCGTTTGGTTGGCCCAGTTTGATCGCGTTGGTGAAGCCGAGTCTCGTTTTGACGGCAGGTTCAGAATAGCATCACAATGATCGGATAATGGCCGGCGACTTTTGCAGCTGTGCTCTGAGCATGGGCTACTTTTAACTAGCAGTAGTTCTAGGCATCATGCATGTCAGTGCTATTCTTGGCACCCGCCTTCTCCAAATCAGGCCTGGTCTCAGATAGACCACATAGCTGTTAGTTGTGGATGGTGTAGTTCGATTCGAAACCTTCGTTCTTATTAGAGCGCATACTTAAATTCAAATAACACGCTAGTACCCTGTCGTTTTGTTCTCACAACTGCTGGATAACGACCCCACCGACAGCAACGACTGGCTGTTAAGAAACTGGCTTTACCATCGGTAAAGCATAAGTACCAGACCAGCTTAGAAGCCTACCTTAGTGGCACTCACTCCGAAGACCCTAATATTTGCTGGACACAAACCTCATTGGTCATTCATGAAGGAGGTGTTGTAACACGCGGCACTGGGTACGTGAGTTGAACAAACTTTACATTTCGGAAAAATCCTTGGAGTTGTTAGAAGCTAGACAGAACATTCATCCTGGCAGTTTATGTAACAAGTTTAGGAGAGATATCCGTAGGAAACTGAAACCTAGTCTAAAGTCTGATCGTGAGACTTAATTAGTAGAGAAAGTTAAGCAAATGGATATCGCTTTTGTCCTTGGTAACACCGGCAAACTCTTTAAGTTGATTCGTGCCATTGGTCCCAGGCGACCGTCCGTCAGTGAAGCTCTCAGTGAGACAGATGGCACACTAATTTATAATAAGTCCAGAAGGTTAAAGTGGTCAGCGGAACACTGAGAATCAATGTAGCTAACCTCCTGCTTCTACCGTGTTGCCACCACAAACTTGTATGTAGTACCCTTGTCGGTAGATTTGGAACCATCCGCTGAGAATAAGGTTGGCAATTGCATTCCGGCTCTCAAACGTAATGGAGCTGCTGGTCCAGATGTTCTTTTATCGGTACTTCTCACGGAAGATGAAAAGACTTTGGCAGAGGCTTTGACTCGTTTTTTTCAACTTGTGGAAGCGACGAAGATTATCCCTCCGTGCTGGAAGTCACTCGATATTACTTCCCACATTCAAGAAAGGAGTCCGGGGCTTTTGGGAAAACTACAGGGGAATTAGCTTGACGCCATTCTACTAGGGTTCTGGCATTTATCACACTTTGTCAACTCACTGCAGCTCGCGAGGCAAACATTGGGGAGAACAGGCAGCGTTTCATCCTAGGCGGGGATGTATAGAACACATTTTTGCAGTTCGTCAGATTCTAGAGCAGCGTCATATGTACCGCCGGCCTAAAGTCATCTTATATCTCGACTATAAAAGTGCGTTCAACCCCGTGGATCAACCTATATTTTTAGAGTCGGTTCAACGCATGGGAGTACCGACCAAATATGTGAACATACAGTTGATGCTTTACTCCCATACTTCAGCTCAGTTACAGCACCAGGAGCGGCGTTCGTCAAGGCTGTCCCCTCTCACCATTTTTGTTCAATTTCTTCATAGACAAATAATGGAGGGTTGCCTCCAGCAGTCACAAGATGCCGGCGTGGATTTTTTTACTTGGTGGATTGATCACTTACCTTGATTATGCTTACGACAAGGTGTTGTTGTTTGACACTTTCCAAACAGCACAAACAGGGTTAGAAGCTATTTCTCACTCTGCCATTTACTTTGGAATGCGTTTTGTTGCCTTGAAGTTCGAAGTTCTTCTGCAAGATTTCTGTGATTACGTAGCTTTAATGTTAGGTAATGAAGTTACGAATGTTGTCGACTGGTTTTGTGTACTTATGAACCTCGAGTAGCGCACTGGAAATGTACGGTGTAGTAGGCGAGTGTAGTAGGCGAGTGCGCTAGACCTTCGACCACTAACAATTTAGAACGCTTTTTCTGAACAGCAGTCGAGACCCAATCCCAACAGGTATCAAACTAAAGAACGCAGTAGGGTGTGGGAACATATCGTTTATTTCCAGTAATGTTTGGAAATTCGATAAGCAGTTGGCTCTAGCCTAGTCTGGGACCAACAACCGCAACAAACAGGGAAAAGAAAGGAAGCAACAGATGGTCTACAGCTCACTCGGTGGCACTCAAAATGCGCCAAGCGAAGAATGCTTAGAGCTTTCGAGCGTGTTAAACAACACTCGAAAAAGTACAGGTCAAACGACCTTGAGGAATGGAATAGTAGATGAGTCGTTAGGAAATGGACAAGCATTTACTGCGCGCAATTAGTTGCACGATTGAAGAAAGTGGCACTGCGTTCATATCAGGTCTCCCATAGCAGGCGCACATATAATCATGCGTACAGGACAAACTATTGGGAAAACATGGTTGCGGCCGGGATCCTTTGAGAAGCCACACGATCGCTGGTCATTAAAATGTATTGAAAACCAGCGTGTATCTCTTAGGCTAGGGCGGTGTTCGCTAACCTGAGACACATATAGCGACAATGAGGGCTGCGTTATTTTACGCAGCGAAACTCGGTCGCTCAGACAAGAGGACGTGAACAGTCTTCAGGTATTTGACCACCGATGTATGCGTTCGATCGCTCGTAACGGGTGGCACCAACGAGTAAGGAACGAGGATGTTTAAAGGCGGTTATTTGGTAGTGGTTGTCAAGCGAGTTCTTTCGTTCATTCCTTACATTTGCACAGACTTAGATGATTAAGTCGGGTACTAAGGATGCCAGCTAGTCGTCTGCCACACCGAGCACTGTTTGCCGACGCTGCGGCTGACTGATGTAAGGTGCGAGGTGGTGGTCAGATGATGACCTGGCGTAGAGAAATTAAATCATCCACAAAGGAGTTGGTCACGGTAGATCGGGTTTGTCTCCCGGGCTGTTCCTATACACGGTTTTTTCCCTTCGCGCTTGTGCGGCAGTTGAGCATCAGTGTGAACCACTAACGTATTGCCATGATGATGATGATGATGATGAAGGTTGGTGTGGTAAGCTCAAACTCAAGAAAAGCTGGTATCGGAAACGCTGGAGAGTGTATCGAGTTTGAATTACTTCACAAATCGGTTGGACATTAGCTGGTAATGAGAAACTTTGCACATAATACTTAAAAGCATGCCATTTGGTACTACATAAAAAAATGGGTGTTTTACACATTTGTCGGCTTATTTCAAATCCATCCACTGATGTTGTTAGTAGAACCCGTATATTAGACGTGCGAGCAATAGATAAAAATATATTTATTCCGATAGATCTAATGGCTGACTTATTAATGGTACAATTTAGAAATGAAAACAATGCTGCATGGCTAGCAACCGTTTAGGGGTGTGACACATTAATGATCTTGGTCATCCTTAGTATCAGTGGTAAATATAAATTAATTTATCCAAAAGATAACAATATGGGTAATTTTATGTAGATATACTTTTTCATACCAGTCATTATCACCGCTGAGATTAAAGTCCACCGGATGGTGAACGTTTCGGCGGGAGGTCTGTGTAATAAATGTCGCTGCAATAATGGTGTCGCTGTGACTCCTGTCAAGCCTGTGAATAAATGAAACCCACGTACAAACACGTGGTAGTCAGGTTTACGCAGCATTTTGACCCGGAGAGCTATGCTTGCTAGGGCATCGGTTCTTCTAGATGCAACTTTATTAGACAGGCCAAGGAGGAGCAGTCGAAAGAAAAGCAGTTACATTCATGGGATTGTATGTTGCACTACTGGCTGCGTAGGAGTTCCTGCAGAGTGAGGCACGATGCTATGAGCATACAGCAGAATCATTTTTATAATCGCCGCACTGTTGTCTTCCGAATCAGTAAGAAAGAGGTTAGAAAAGATATCGTGAAACATAGAGCACTCCGATCGCCCAACGGCTGACTGTGACCACCGGCGTATTATCCAATACGATCGGAAAACATTCGGTATCACCCAAAAGCCTGGTACAGCTTCCAATACCTCCACTGCGCGCAGCATTGCTCAGACTCAGACAACGATATCCTACTCAACACGTCGTCGAGCTTGGCAAGCCCCTCACTGCCAAGTGGGTCAGACTCTTGAGTCATTGACTCCGGGCAGGATCATTCAAGAAAACGCTGTATTCCGTTGTCTAGAAGTTCAGACTGTTGAATCAGAGACCACGAGTGGGATCCTTCAAATCACACTTCTTCCGTAGTACAAACAACCGGGAAGAGTCAGAAGTTGTCTTTCCCCCAACATTGACACTATTCATCCTTTAGAACTTTCCTTTCTTATATTGCTCCTTAAGTTTTCTGCCTCCCGTGTGCCTTCGAACGATTATTCTTTTCTATAGTTAAAACAACTGGTAAACATTGCCGCCGTCAATGTCCGCACCCCCCAACAAGTCGGTCATTAAGCTGCTCTGGCAATTGCTGTTCCAAGTCGGAAGCTTTACGTGTGCCATGCTGGAGTTGCTAGTCTACGATTCTAACACCATTATTTGGGTTCACCTTTAGACACCTGTCAATAAAAGCGCTTCTCTCTCGAGTTTTCTTGTGACCTCAAAGCCAAATCTCGTGGTCATGCCTAGAGTGGGGATCGCATTGAGTTCCAAAGCACAGCAATGTTTGCTCGACTGGATTCCAGTAAACAGTTGCTTGTAAGCTATTAGACTCGATACATCGGTTAAAATCTATTGACTCAAATCAGGAAAGTGTTGCGTATTCTTCATATCGGCGTACGCCGTAACGGATAGTTCTTCGAATATTACCAAGGATGCGTTCTATGAAGCTCTTGTTGACATTTTGAAGCAAACTAAACATTCAAACATCATCATATTAGCGAGCGACTTGATTTATCAACTTGGTCTACTTTCTCAAGAGGAGAAGCGACTGGGAGGTATGTTTGGTGTTCGAGCACAACACACTGATAATGGCAAAAGACTGTTGCAGCTCTGCGCATCCCACAGTTTTTACATTTCGAGCACCGTTTTCCAGCACTGGAAGACGTACTGTGTTACATGGAGACTTCCGTGTGCTGCTCAGCCGTGGTACAGTTGGATAGTATAACATTTAGTTACAGCTGGCGCCATTCTGTTAAAGACTGTCGTGCCTTCTGGAGCAACCACCTAGATTCGGACCATGCTGTTGTACGTGCTTGTTTTTTTTTTGTCATTTGTCCTGAGGACATATGGTTGTAAACCCAAGACACTTTACTGACATTCAAGCAAGGAGAATGTGGTGAACGCTTAACAGAAAGCCTCAGTGAACAAACTGTCCAGTCCAACTCACAACGAGGAACAAATTGCGGCAGCTATGGAAACTGGCAGTGGAAAAGCATCTTCCGAAGGAGCTGCTTCGTTGAGACAGAAATGGAATTCTGCCACATTGACAAACCACATGAACGAGCGTCGCTTGATTCCACCTGGCTCTGAATAAGATGACGGTCGTCGAGAACTTGAACGTAAGCTGACTAGAAGCTTGCACAAAGACGATGAGCCCCAATTAATCGAACAGTCGAAGAAGGTGGAACGAGTTTTCCTATTTTAGAGTAACAGGAAATTTTTTTCTCTGATTCTTGGCAGTACTGGCAATTGAGTTGGTGTGAGCTCATGTATGCAGAGTGGTTCATTTATCAACAGCCACTTGCACTGAATTGACAGATAGGCTGAACATTCTGAACTGTGGTTCAGCTGGCCTCAACCGGATCTTGTAGAAGACACGACTCGAATGATCAGTTATTGCGTTCCAGGCGGTCTTTATTTGCAAGCAGAAATGGTGAGGGAGCACAACTTGTTGAAATGTACCAAGGCACGAGCTGCCTTTGCCAAATTGCGTCATCTATGGCATCGAAAAGACGTTAGGTTGTCGCTGTACATGTTCTGTTTTGCTCCGTGGTTCGGAAACATGGCCTGTTCGCAAGGAACATGTCAAAAGGATTACTGTGTTCGACCATCGTTGCCTCCGCCAATTGGCCCACATTAAGTGGACTGATCGCGTGAGCAATGTGGCTGTTCGCTCACATGTATTTCGGAAACCTCGGGATACGTCATCAGTTGGTCAATTAATCACCCTAAACGGTTTGCGATGGTTGAGTCATGTACTTTGTATGCCAGCTGAGCGTCTGCCTCACGGAACATTACATACTGTTGTAAACCCTCCTAAACGATACGCTGGTCTGACCTTGCTATTGTAGTGCGCTTGGCAGAATTCGGGTTCTCTTCCCGATAATAATTAACGCGAAAATCTCGGTCCCGAAAAGTACTGCGACTGTCCCCGTATTCGCTTTCATGGCAAGCTTAAAGACGCGTGCAAAAAAGTAGGCCTTGTTCCGCCTCAAAACGTGTGCGACAATGGCGACAAGGACAAAGTACTTACATGGTGCGCAGTGGCCATAAGAACATTCCCGAAACATAAAAGAGAAGGGCATTTACCGGAAAAAAAACAGTTAGGGTCACTAATGCGCATAGCGGAATAAAAAGTTAGACGGGTAAAAACTAGCCAAGGTCAACTCTCGGCCGCTCTGACCAGGTCCGCAAACTAGGACAAAGTCAATCGTTTTTTTCTTTCTTACGGCGGAGGTGCCTTGGGACGGTAACAGGGTGGACGCCCTAACACATACTGAGAGCGCCAACAGCTGGAAAGAAACACGTGACAGTCAAGCAACAACGTGATCACAAAACATAAAGACGCTAACCGTTCCACTGAGTAATAGGGATAGATGTCACTTACTTGCCTGTGGTCCTTGTGTTCATTCATATGGCTGGCTAGAAACGACAGCCAGCTGAAAGTGTGCTGTAGTCAATGCCCCACCGGAATTCATACCATTGCTAATTCTTCCACTCAGTCGTCTTCCGATAATCTCTGATACTTGTTTCTTTTACGTCCCTGTCAACGTAGACGGGGGTTTAAACCACAGTACCACCTGGTCAAGTTTAAAACCGTTATTATGAGACGATGACTATGTGACCCTCTAGGTGTAACTGATCTTGTCTTTGACTGTTCAATGAAGTATCCTTTCAACAATTGTTTGAAATTACATTTTAGCTCGTTGTTAGAGTTAGGCAGCACCATCTGCTGTATTATCTTTACGGAATTTTGTTGTCACTCAATAATGGTTGTTTTTGTGATATATAATCATATTTTTCCATGACTACGACGCCGGAGCCTTCGTTCGGTAATATAGTTACCAGGTTTTTTACTAGTTTGTAGCTGAGGAAGGGCATCAGTATGTTTGTGTTCGGTTTGGAGCAAGTCGCTTTGTGTTGGTGATTGAGATCGACTAGACTGGTTTTAACTCAGCTGCGAGTGTCCTCTGATATCGGGTAATACCAGAACTTCCTTAAGACAAAACGGTCTAGTGTGAACTATGTTTTATCGTGCAAGACAAGTCTGTTCGAGAGAAGCATTGGTCAAAGTGGTGTCGTTGTTGAGAACCACGCTCAAAGAAAATGGCTACCCGTCAGCATTTGTAAAGAAATTCAGCAAACAAAAGCCGCCTACCAAGATGACTTCAACAGCTCCCAAACTAAGCGTATCTCACTGTTTGCCACACACGGGTAATGACACCACTAATATTTGGAAAACCCTTCTCACAGCAACCGTAGGACGCATATTTCACACAGCCCAGATGGCTATGCTGTTCACCATCACTCGAGTCCCAACACTACCAACTGGAACACCGCTACCGTGTAATGCCAAATCCTACGCCAATTGTGAATTCTCGTGAGGGTCCAGCCACTTACGTAAACAGGAAAAATCGGCAACTATGCATTCGGGTCAACGAACACTTTCAATTTTAGTTCCGTGAAACGCTCATGGATACCGCAATGACAGACTCAGGTCAGAATGTGACCAATCACAAGGAACCGGCATCATCGATTGCTCGACACTTGCTGACATATCAACCAGGATTTAATGTGAAGACTTTCGGACATGTTACGTGTCAAAAACGTGAAAGCTTTTCCGGTTAGAAGGGGCGGTAGCAATTAACAAATAGAAGCCACCACTTTGTTTACAGAAAAACATTTTCATCTGTACCAGATTGTCCTGGCAACTGATGTACATTGGTGAGTGTGTTTGTTGATTTTGTTGTTTGGCTGAAAAATGTCCACTGAGCCTTGCTATACAAAACGCAGACTGCAGTAGGTACCTGATGAGATATAGCGAAATGTGCTCTGAAGGTACCTTGTGCAAAAAACTGTCCCTCACTTCTCTGTTCAAAATATCACTGGAAAAACTTGTATTGATATCAGTAACGATTGGTTTATAATTTCGCAGTTTATACTGGAGTAATCGATGAATGTACCCACGCATTTAACTCTGGATAGGAGACATTCTGTAGTACCGCATCCCGCTTGTACCGCACAGAAACCAACGTTAACAGCTATAACTCTATTTGTCAGCCACTGATTGATCAATTACAGCTAGTACACACTGGTTCTGAAGTCTAAATGAGCACCGCTTGTTTCGCCCGTTTATCGTCACTTCAGATGTCGTGTAATTTGTGACTAAACACTGCCAGAAAGGATTGAGAACTACCCACCGATTTTCAACCGATAGAAGCGAAAAATAAATAGTGTTGTGGATTACTTGCTTTCTTTTAGTAAACATCGAAAATTCACATCTACATTCAGCACGAAGATTCGACAAACAAACCGACCATCACAGTCATAGTTTAGGTGGTGTACCTTGGCTCTGGGTGCTCTAAAAGATACTGTTCTGATCTATTCTACCAAAAATAAACTTTGTCACTATACGTGACAGTTCATATCGAGCAGCTCACGGTGAATTCAGTGTTCATATTCGAACGTTTAATCGTAGTCAAATCGTAAGTATGGTTATAACCTAACCAATGGGAAAAAAAGAAAAAACAAACTGTAGGTCCTGAGTCACTTTTGATCTCAGCGCTAAACTGAGTTTCCAAGATATTTTATTCTGCTGTATAAGAAAAGAGACTTTAATTCATCGACGGCAAGTCAAGAACTTGTCAGTGAACAACAGTTCATAAATCGCCGGTGGAAATTTCCAAGAATTTGGAAAAAGTAAACGTTTTCTGATTGGCTTATTAATCCGATAGGATAGTTGAGGCAGAATACACTCTTGTAAAGCCCTGGTACTCTTTCTTGTTTGTAGAAGACTTGGAGTTCATTCGGTTCTTAACAATTCTGACCACGGAGAAAATATGAATCATACGGTTGTTTGGTATAGAAACTAGTATATATTCAGTATATGGAACACAAGAAATACCATTACTTGCACACAATAGGTTTTTAAGGTCCCTACTCAACTGATCGATATTCGATTGAGCAGGTATTCCGGTTCCAGATATATCCGTCCACAGATGGTTAAACGCGAAATATTTGTCAATTTTAAGTCTGTTTCATGCAACTCAGGGGAACGGTCCTCATTTTACCCAATCAGACAGTTTCCTACCCAGAGTCGATAAGTGCAGAAGAAATTCAGTACTCACGCAGTTAGTGTAGTGCAATGGTTTGCTAAATTCACACATGAACTAATCGCCTCCAAAGAACTTAAAAACAAGTGAGTAGTATAGCACAGTCTTGGAGAATCCTCAAAAATCCAAAGGATGCTACAGAAAATTGCAACAGAGACAACGTGATAAGGACTCAATACTTGTGATCACAGTACCCAGTTAGCTTGGCTCAAGAGTATCAAACACGTAAAAAAAGAAGTGAAGGGTGGGGTCGATAAACAGTAATTATGTAATTCAGAGTTGTGTTAGCTGGATGAAGACAAATCAGTCGCTGAGAAGCAGATTACAAATGAGCTCCACCCAACTTTACAATTGCTCAGAAACGTCGTGGGTTGGGAGTAAAACCGGTGCTTCTGTACTGTTACACTTCCAGTCGAATCATATGTTTGTTCCGGTTTTTAGGAAATCATATACATAGCAAATGATTCGACTCTGAGCATGTGAACAAATTCCGAATACTCAATCATTAACCTTATAGGTTGCCCTGCCCTTCCGCATTAGCGATAACCACGTACCACTCCGCCCTCCGGCTTTTTCTCCCCTGACCTCCGAATCATTTACTGTCAATATTTCCATGAATAAAAACAGATCTACCCTTTGGACTGTGGTAGAATTTTGTATCCGCTGGTCAATGTCTGTATGAATGCCCGTGTGTTGACAAGTGAAATGAATTATGAAAAAAGAACCAACGATAGTCTAAAAGACTTTGGAAACAGTAGAAAAATAGCATAAACAAATTATGAATTTGATATAGGTTGAAATGTTCCAAAATACGAACAAAGCTGAAGTCATTAGTGAACGTTCCCGAGACTACAAAGGATTATTTGCGAATGTGAGCATCACAAACTTAATGAATCAGTTAACAAATAAAAGTGGGAATCTCTCTAATAAGCCTCCTGTTAGAGCCGAAACAATGTAGATGATGAAACTGAAAATGAGAACGTACAGTTCAAGACAGAAGTAAGACGAAAGTTTGGAGCAAAATCATCTGGGTTAACCTAACCGGAAACTGGCAACATTTGTAGTGGAGAGGAACAGTTTGAATGACATATTTTTAAATATAAACGTTGATCACTGGCATCAACAGGGATAAAGAATGAGAGAAGAGGAAACCAATGAAGTGACGAATATGTTGGAATGAATCTAAGGAGACCTTTTACAAATGAACGTGTGTGAGCGGCTCTGAACAGTGGGCAGGATAGTGAGCCGATGCACACAGAGTGGAGGTTTCGGGAATATAAAGCATTTCAAATAAATCAGTTAAGGCAAACGGAACTGAGTGCACTCACGTAAGTGCAGATGAGCACATACACCTCCGCGTAGTCTCTTGAAAACGTCCAATAGGAAACCAAAGAGGGCTACAACTTGACTGCGCTCTCAGCGGCAGGCGTTTTGGCTTCGGGTTCTTGATTGGCTGCAATCTGCTTTCGACGTAATCGGCGTGCATGTTTACGACGAAATCGTTGAACAATTATTGGGATGACGGCAAATCCAGACAAAATTAGGCCGATACCGGAAATTAAGAATGCCAAGTTTTCAGAATGAGTTGTGTCGATAATAAAACCTGTAAAGAAAAGGCAAAAAGAAAACTAGAAGTGCGGGTAAATATATACGATTGGAAAACATTCATCAAATATTTGTTGCTTCGAAAATATTTGCTCCATATGACAGTGAGAAAAATCAGCCCCAACCTGGTTAGGCAAGGCAACGAGTACTCAATAACATCAATTCTTTATGTCCTTTTGTTCAATAGATCAGGATATTTTGTACTTTATGACAAAAATAGACGAAGTGCCAGACGTCGTTTTCTTGCCAGTGAAATTTTGAAAGCACTAGTGACCACTTGTCCTCTTTGATGATGGCATAGCCACGAACTGTAAAGAACCGAACCTCTGTTGATCAAAATCATTACGTTCAAGCCCTTTGTTTGGAAGCCTCGTTACCATTCAAACTGCTGAACAGAAAGGTTAACTGACATGGTGACGTTCTGCAGTTATTGAAGTGCGAACACAGACGATGGTTACCTATTCAAATCATTCATTATTTATCCATTACTTTCAAGGGTTTTCTACAGAAATTGCTAACCCTAGGTGTAAACTGTACAGCTTGGTTTGCACAAACATTAATTCAATGGTTATGTTTATTTGGTCAGTTCTTAGAGCCTGTTGTGACACTCATCAGATGACGAAACTAACCGTATTCTCAGTGTTGGACCGTTTAGTCATCACAATCCCTCTGATAAAATGTATCAACTCTCGACCTCATAATGTCAGTGCTAGTCAGTTATTGTTCGCTAAATGCTGTGGTTGGTTTTCCGTACTGCTACTGTTATCCTCTCCTTGTTATTTACGTTCTCATGTTTACGGTTTTTCAGTTGTTGAATTAAACGTGCACTTCTACTAGTGTCATCATTGTACCAGTCGATTCTCAGTGCTAAAATGTCCAACCTATGTTCAGAAGTATAAGAGCAAGTTTGGCCTCCCCAAAACTGTAACCATCTTATAAACCTTGTGAATCCTGCAAATCGAATAAATCAAGTTGTTTTCAACATTTACAATTCGAGTCAGCTGATTGTAAGATGGATTTTAACGAAATCCTCCAGTAGGAAGTGCGAGCTTTTTTGCTTCACAATCAGGACTGGTATACTTTTATGGTCAACTTATGTGTGGAGATTGTATATTGGTCACGTGCACACACGTGCTTCGCAAAGATAATACTGTTTGACCATTTTAGTTTTGTAGGCGCCTCTGGTCTTCAAAAGCTTCGCAGTTAGGTTCCGTCCACGTGGATCTGTATAAATTGAGGTTACTTTTAGACAAGAGCGCAGGGATAAGATAAAATGATCAAGTAGTTTGTGTATGCACTCTCATGGGGGATTTGTGGTTGAATAAAAGCAGCCGAAACATTGTAAAACGGGTATGTTTGAGCTATCTGATCACTATATACCGTTCTACGATTAGAAAGGCAAAATGAATATTTTCACTTATGCCCAACACCATCTGTAGGTATTAGGTTGTGTGCCTTTCGCGCACGTGTAAAAAACAGGTCAATGGATTGACAAGCGGTCTGTAGCCGATGAGCGAAAAAGCACAAATCATGTAAGTTTAAATCATTGATAGTATTCAGAAACAAGTTTTGTGTACAGCAATGAGCAGCTGTCACAGTGTCGTCCATTGGGAGTATCAGAAACAAAATGATTTAAGTGATTATTTATAAAACACTTTGTACATGAAACACGTTACTGGGCAGAATGCTCGATACACAGAGTTTAGGAAGTTCTTCGTTATGAATAAAAGGTTAGGGTTTGTTAGGGAGAGTAGACCGTTTCACAGAAATACGTCGTGTGTGTTTACAACTATGATGGAATAGCTTAAAGTTATTGAATTACTTGACTACTGGGTTGTGCCATGCTCCTGTCAGAGATTCACTTAATAAGCGAACATGACGAACCATTTTTTAGATGAAAGTAAGGTGTCACTTGGTAACATCTTGTTGGTCAGGATGAACACGATACATTCATAGCGACCAAGCAAGTTTGAAGTCGCATGGGTTTTTTTCTGCTGTTCACCCATAAACTAAAACTCCACAGCTGGCTCTCATCCAGAAAGATGGTAGACTAGCAAGTTACCCATCAAATGGATTAATCACCCTACGCTCGTTTTAAAGGAGAACTGGCCTTGATGCAATCAACATCTACCTTGAGTAGCAGCCGCAAGCTACTGTTATTCATAATCAAAGTTCCTTTTGTCTACGTTGCAAGATTACTGTTAATATGCACTGGATGTTTCACAGTCCAAACCATCCTGCTGTGGAGGTGCCACATTACAGAGTCCAGATGAATCTCCCCAGAGAACGATTCGAAATGCGAGCTGAAACGATTCCCTGCACAATTGTTCTATTCACAGGTATGGCATAAACTTGCCGTCAGTCTTATATTCTCCTCCACTTGTCTATGCTGGTAAATCAACTGAAAAATAGTCACACTCAACTAGATAAAAATAACGGCGGGCCCACTTCAGTAGACTTTTCTCTGAAGAGGCAATAATTCCCCAAGAACATTTCCTTGGGAAAATCGTAAGCAGTCAACTACGGTGATCGGACCACAAACTGCCCAACATAAGACTCCAGCGTTATTGACTGTGTGGTGGCCACACATGTGAACTAGGTTGTTTGGCTGGTTGTGTATGTTCACTTAGATCACAGTTCAAACTATATCAGTCAATAGGTCTGTTTTAGTTGAGACCTACCTAGCTGAGCTCAAAGTTAAAACTGTGACAGTGAACTGCATTATTGAAATGCAGTAAAAACGCTACTAACGGTATATATATATATATATATATATATATATATGCGCAGTATAACACAGTGTACCATATACATTATAATGTATAAATAGACGTATGAGTATATCAATAACTGCATACATATATACATATAGACATGTAGTGTGACTAAAAGTCTACGTTCTACGAAAGTTCGGAGGAATACTTGACACACATTTTAACAGCAAACTAAGTTGATCAACATATCCGTTCTATTTCTTTCTGTTTGCTGTTCTCACCTCTGAAATTCTCAGTTCTATGGCACCTCTAAATGAACGCTCATAGCAGAAAACGTTTGCTTTGTAAAATGATTTATTTAGTATGTTCTCCACTGAAAAATAGAACATACTTAGGTAACATTGCACGAAGTTCTAACCTGTCGATATTATAGACCCTTCAATAAAACCATATCCTAGACAACCAAAATGTAAAAAGCTAACAAATACCTATCCCCCATGGGATCAAAACAATTGTTTAGATGATTGAACACCATTTTAAATCTTTCGAACTAAAACTCAGTTATTTACGACTAGAAGATATACCATTTTCAAGCCACAATAATGTCAGTGCTTAAAAGGATACAGTGCTGTGTTGCCTAAACCTGTGATAGTAAGTATCAGTAAGAAGTATGGTATTAAAAAATAACGCCAGCAAGTAAGATGGACTGGATATCCGGGTCTCCCTTCGACGAAGTTTCAGTGTTGTAGGCATTCAATCGTCCAAAATATTCCATTGAAATAACAGACATTAAAAGGCCTGTTGGTGAGTTTGCAACTTATGTATTTCATTGCCGTTGATTCTTCTATCAAAAATGTTTCCTCTCGTAAAACAGTTGAACTTTCATATGAATTTATCCCTGGCCAGAACTGTCATATAGGTATTTCACTTGAATACATACAGGATCTCATTGTGTCGTTTACGGAAAACATTAGGTTTAATCCTGAATGACTTTCTTCTATAAAGATATACGGGGTGGCTATAGGTAGTTCGCTAAGCCCAACATTAGCTGATATCCTCTTAGGAATAAGCGAACGACATATCTCAGATAATAAGGCCAAAGTTGCATTGTACCGACGATATGTTGATGATATTTTAATCTCTACCAGTGGTAATCTGCAAGGTTTGTTTTTTAACCATCCTAACTCTATTAACCGTAACCAACTTCTATCGAAGGAAACTGAATCCAACAGTAGATTAGCTTTTTCAGGGGTAAGTGAGATAGTACAGCAATCCGTCCACTACAAAGCAACATGGAGGGCAATATCTTTAGTTCTTTCGTTTTTCGTAGATAGCATACAAGCGTTGTCTGTTCAGGACCTTACTTCATAGGGCCAGGCATAATTATACCCCTGATAAGCTTCATAAAAAACAACAGGTGCTAAGAAAAACGTTATTGGTAAGTGCATATCCTCAAAAATTGACAGACTCACAACACAACTAATAAGTCAACTTAGCCAGTGGAAACAGTTCACAAAAAATATCACAGTCATTATCATCACAGACAACAATACATCAGTGGTTCACACTGATGCTTAGCTGTCACACAATTACGAAGAAGAGGAAAAGGAAAACCGTGTATAGGAAGGGAGAAGAAAAAAGGGAAAGGAGAGGGGACCTAAACTTTAAACATAGCTACGTCCATATTCAAACATTCAACATCAAAATGCATACACCTTGCAAACAAACAACCGAGCAAGTGACATTGTGCACAAATTAAAGCCTGCTGTAGTCCATACGCATGCGAATGGTGAGTTTTTCCTGATGCGACCCACCAAACGACAAGTTCTACATAATCGTGAACGCAGTTTACCCAATTATTGTCTCTGACGTTGTCTACTAGCTCATTTGCAATTGTGGTGAGGCTTACATGGGCCAAACAAACCGACAATTATCTCAACGAATAGCAGAATATGTCCCGAAATGGTTAAAGCAACTGACGACACGACGGTCTCAGACTGAGGAATTTCTTTCAAAATTCCGCATCACAGATTTCTTTACACTTCATTACAACAGGTTACCAACCTGACCAATTTAGCTTATTCGAAGTAATGTCAAGCAGCCAGAAACTGAAGCTACTAGCCTTTAGCGAAACTGCGTTAATTATAAATCGCCAGTCATCGTTATGTGTACAAAATTTCTTGAAGAAAACCCTCGGGTTTTCGTGGTGTCGATGGCATGATAAGTGGTGTGAATGTATGTTTGTCTGATGAGAGTAGACGAAATGTTAACATATCACAGCTTGTCTTCCGTTTGTTCTGATGAGGTTCATAAAGGGAACCCACTGTTTAATACTATTATTGTAACGTGTGGGTTTAGACTACCGAAAACTGTGAAGGTAAATTAAAAAAAATAAAGAAACCTGGCTCTTGATGTACTAAAAAAGATAACGGAAAACATATCGCCTGTCCCATAGGATATGCTGGTTACATACGGGCATAACTAAAACTTACCAATTGTTGGCGGTCCAAATATATTAGCCACACCTTGGCAAAAGAAGCAGATTCCTAATCCACTCGTTAAGTGGTGTAAACCAACGAACTCCACAAGCAAAATTGTGCACAGTGCATCGTTGGCAGCCAAGCCCATACCGAACACACCTGGCGATAAAAAATGTAGAACAAACATAAAAAGCCATATAAAAACTTTGCCCATATGTGAATGTTTACGTTGTAACCCCTTGGAATGGAATATCTACCACTTCGCAGGCAAACCGTACTATTTTTGTTAGTCATACTCTTCAGTGTAGTCATGCTTAATAAAATTCCCAAAGTGTGAGGCGCAAGACCACACGTCCTTTGAAATGTATACGGTGCAAACGTTGCAAGTGAATCGTTTTGTTTCTAGCATCAGCTTTAATAACCACGAAACTTATCGTGAATATTACTGAGGAAATTTTTTTCATGAATTGCCGTTAAACACCCTCGTAGTAACAATGCAAGTCAGAGCAAACGATCTCAGCAACCTACTCAGCAAGTCACAAACCAGACAGTACGACAGCACTTAAGCGTTAATTGATTTTATGAAACTGTCAAAACCGTTTGTCACTTGAAAGCAGTACGTACATGCTTGATGGTATTTCTCTACACTTTAAATGTGTTCCTAAAACTGAGGCCAAAGAAATCTTTAACTTTGCTCGAATTCGGCATCAGAGGGCTTTTTAAAAGGATTTTATGGTAACATTTGTAGGATCACATTTGGAGTAGTCTTACTTTGCGGTTTCTTAAGGTGAACACAAGAGAAAAATGTTATGCGTAACGTAACGTTTGATCCTCCATGCTTTTTTCGGACATGCATCGGATGATACCAGGGACTGAACTATTAAAATACCAGTAGCGGCTTACCTTGAGATTAAAGCACGTTCAAACATCCAAACCCGAAAGATAAATCCTGATAAGTAAGCTACGTGGTACGTATGTTAATCCTCTGACTATTGCACAGTTACGCGCCACTGAATTGCAAATATACTATGTCAAAAGTCATAAAATAAGTCATAAGTAGACAAAACCAGGCGAAAAAGACGTAACACTTCAGCTTTTGGATTGTCCATATCTACAGATAGCATACACAAAACAGATTGATTCTGCCAACAGTGTTAAAGTCTACAGGTGGGTACCAGAGAAATTTCCGAGTTTTGGATAAGGAGAGTGTACAGCTCAATCTGTCCGGCTCAAGTTCCCTGTCTACGAAGTTTCTTTTATACGGTGCCGCTGACACTGGCATGGCACAGCCAAGCAGCGAAACAAGGAAATTATCATGAATAGTGAAAATTCAAAGAACTCCGTTGAACATCGCTAGAAGATTCCGTTTACCGCGATAAAGACCGCATGATTACGTACGCCATTTGTCAATGCTTTTGAGCTTACTAATACTATGTATCTGGCTACCTTATTTATGCATGCGGCGATATGGCAGATTTCCATCTTGATGCTGTTTTCGTTTATGCTCAGGGCTACATCACTGAGATCAAAGAACCTTTAAACCATAGCTTGAGGGGGTGTGATCTAAAGTTCAGCACGAATGTACATTGACAAATGGTTAACTACCGAATAATTAGAATACTCAACATCTGTTTCTAACTTACAGGTTGTAACAAAGAGATAAAACTTCACTACTACATTATCACATTCGACAACCACGTGGTATTTTACGAGGGCCATCTGCCTGATTAGACTAAATTGTAACCAAGCTTAAGAATTTGAAAAAATGCTGAGAATGGAGTGACTGGTTGGAAATGGTGCATTAAATTTGGCAACTATCAATTGAACTAAAGATCACCTATCGAAGAAGTAACGATAGTCGAAAGTGTAAGCTACTAGTCCCTTATAACGTTTAGCACAAAGTAAAACGTTGCATCGCCTGTTCAACTGAAAAAAGCAGTTGACTGCCAAAAACTGCCTTCTCTATATCTGTAGTGACCTGGAGATACCCCCGGTCTGCCTGCTGTACGATGTGTAACATCCTTCCTAAAATCTTAGCTCACATTGTATATAGGACCTTAAGAATCTTTGCCTGCTGTCTGCCTGATGCATCAGATCGCCTTTGTTTGTTTGCATGCTTGTCAGCCTATGCGCACCGATCGCACCATACACTTTTTTTGGCTTGCTCGCGCGCTCAGCGGTCGGATCCTTAGCCTCCCTAGCTATTTCGCGTATCGGTGTCGTCTAGCGCTGATCGAGACCATTTGTAATTATCGCATAATATACTTTCCGTCTCCGCAATTATCTGTATTTTTATTTCGCGTCTGGTATTTCTGCGTATACCTGGGGAGACGTTAACTTAGTGCACGTACGCACTAAATATCAACTTTGTTTGCTTGACCTGCTTTCAACGCCGCGCCGCTACTTCAACACTGAGTTATTTGCTCTAGAAGAACAACTAACGAAAATGTCATGAAAATGTTATCATCCATTTCAGTTCATTTGTTGTAGGGATAGTACAGGTATCACATGCCATTGGCATTGCAACGAATGCCAACATTATATGAAAATTTATTAAGCACACGTCAGTCATCAAGGTGTTGGCTACTGAAGAGAGATTTCGACTGCACGCCTGAGGACCTTACGACTCAGAGAGCCTGTGGCTGGGGACGTTAAGTGAGATAGCGTTTAATCAGGTACAGTGTTGTTAACCTTGCCGTCGTTCAGCTGGATTGTCCGTGAGGTAAATGCATTCAATGACGCGCGGCAATAAAATCCACCAAAAGCCTTTCTTGTTAATGACGCCATACTTTTAATTGTAGCTCAGTCGTTTGTTTTCATGGAGTAGACACCTTGGCGTTGACCGACTGGGTATGGGCGCAGCTAGTTCACATAATGAGGTCCCTTCCTTTGCTGTTTATTTTCTTTCTGGACAGGGCTTGCCCCTTTCCTCCCGGTTGTACGGCAACTAAACATCAGTGCAAACCACCGTTATATTTCTGCCCATGATGATGATAAGGAGTGTGGCTCTAGTACACAATTTAATTTTAAGTTTTCCCTCACTGTTTGGTTATCTGCAGTTCATACACACAACTTATCATCCGATGAATCGGGAAAGTAAGACAAATATTTGCACAGATGAAAGTTTGGTCAATGTTTGCGACATATGTTCTTATTGTCGGTTTAAATGTTGTTACTAGCTTAATAACCATCATTCCATCGTCACCCATTCCTTGCCTGATTTTTACTGACGCTTATTTTCCTGCCAAATCTGTGTAAAATAAGTATATATATATATATATATATATATATATATAAATCGTGTGGATGACTGATCCTGAGGATAATTCACCACCATCACCAAAACCAACAATTCGTCAGCGGTTTCAGCTAATACTTAACTGTCGGTGGGCCGTGAAGAAAAAGGAAAGCCCTAATCAAATAAAAAAGACGGGTTAAAGGGGACAACCATCAAACTATAATGTATCTAAATGCGAAGGCTGCGACCAAGTGAGTGTGGTATTCGGTTGAAAACAAACTTAATCCCTGAATTCCTATTACAGATTTAAACCATGCTCAGTTGGTTCAATAAAGACAATAACTCCAATTTAATTTAGAAGTCCTGATCACAAGTTACTGATTGGATTAAATAGAACGATTCTGTTTATCCTCCTTTCAAAATAAATGGACAAACTGAACACTATTTACACAGGGTTATGAATGGGTGTTTGGGTATAATCAATCGGTCGTGCCTATTGCAAAGATTATCGGCGTAGCTGTCAATACATTGGTTTGATAACCATGAGGGCCGGAGTGCACATTCAGGCCTGGACAAGGGTATGCACTATTGATGAGCTCTAATGAGAGCGAAACTGGAGTTTAGTGTTTTCTTCGAACTGGACTAGCTGGCTGTTCAATCCGAAAGCAAAGGATGCGATCAATCGTCCGTGGTGTTCATTTTGAAGCAGTACAGTACGTATGATTGTTCAGTATGATTGAACTCTTTGCAATTAGTTGTCTTAGTTTTCGGTCTGAATCATAACCTTCCATCATATAGACCTATTCGTACTTACTTGAAAGCCCAGCTTGTAAACCTAATTGACCAACTGTCAGATCTTCAGCCAACTACCGCTGACAACCTCGGCTGGGTTAAAACCAAACTCGTTGATATAGGTAATGACTCCGATCAACAGCCGATGTGCAATCATCAACCAACGCTTCTAATAATTAAGGGGACTGAAATCAAAAAATATATTATAACTTAAGTCACATAATGCATCTAAGGTAATCTTTCAAGGCAGAGAGGTTTAGATGTGGAAGATGCTGCGAATATTAGAAGACCAAAAGAAGTTTAAGTAAACTAGCGTAGTGCATCCTTCGGTCCTCTTGTAAATGCGCATAACTGATGACATGACGTACAAATCGGTTAAACCGAGTGAGTCGTCGCCGCCTCAACTTTGACTCCCCTAAAGTACAATTCTGGAATTTTGTTCGGACCCATACTGGTGATGACAAGTTTCCCGTACCGTAAACTGGCACGCTGGTTAGGCATAATCTTAACTCTGTTTAAATAGAGGTCCGGAGAATATTTCATTAACGACTCTTTTTAACTGCTCGGTGAATAAGACAACCTCAATCCCGCTTGTGAGCTTATGTGTTCCATAGACGTTCAGTTACTATTCACAAGCATCTCGCTACGCATGGCAATTAATTGTTTGTGAACTCGTTGAAACGAGCTACATTACTTTATCTCGGCCTAGCAACACTCTGGGAAAAACTTTATTGCTATACACTGGAAACATCAAATTCTGACTTCTCGGTCGCTGTTACCGCAAAATAGATGGGATAATCATGGAAGGTTCATTAGTCCATATCTTGGTAAAACTTTTCATGTTAATCATTGAGCAAGGGTTAGCCGCAGACGTAGCGAGTCTGTCGTACAACAAAAGCTACGTCGCCGATGAACTAGTAGTCAATCGTCCCAAACAGGCAGTAGATAACCTAGTGTGGCACTTAAGTAGTTGCCATCATAATCCCAAACGGATGGTTGCTTGCCACTTCTAGACATATTCACAATTCGCCGGAAAGATCGCTTTATCAAAAGAGCTGTCTATAAGAAATCCACATGGCCCGGTCAATACCTGAACTTTAGTAGTTTCACGCTGGTCCGCGCCCTAATGAATATACTATTCACACGGGCAAGATAAATTTGTATACAGAATAGCCTTGTGGTTGAATCAGACTTGATCACTTTAGTACTGCAATCTAATGGTTGGCCAAAAAGGTTTTTCGAAAACCATTGTGGAATAAAACCGCCCACATAACAGTTGGTAACTGTGAGAAGAGAGAAGATTCACATGGAGTCGCCGTTTAAAAGTTATTACAGTATGTATCGAACAACATAAACTAATTAACACGATTAAACAGACATTCAACGTGACGAAACTCTATGCATTAGCCTGGATCTAGAAGCTGTATTTGCCTTCAATCAAAGGAGATCGACCTATTGGTACCGCCTCATATTATGTCCGCGAATTTATATATAACTTGAAAAAAGTTATATAGACAAAACCAAGAGGCAATTAATATCCAGAGTGAAAAATGCATATCTAAGATGGATGAAAAACTTTGCACCACCGAAGAACGGGAATGTCGCTGAAACATGCAAGCAGCCAGTGTGTGCAGTAGCATGACACGTCCTGACCACAGGTCACATTATCGACCCAGTTTGTGCATTCAGAATCTTATCAAGTCCCTCCAATCCAAAATTCCTGAGGTTTACTGAGATGATCATAGTCAGTCGATTTAGGCCGGTCTTGTGTGTTCAGAAACAAATTTTCATAAACTAGACACTTCCCCGAAGTTAGTGGTCTTTCCCAACCCATCAAGTGACTATCCATTCCATCCCCTTAAATGTTGGATATCGAAAACGTTTTCTTGTTGAAGTAAATAAGGTATGGACGAGTAAATACGAAGTACTTTCACCCAACAGCTTTCGTGTTTTAACTGTCTTGTTCAAACTTCTGAAGGAAAAGGACTGTTTGAAATATTCTGTACTCAAGCGGTTCACATCAAGATGTCAACGCCTCCTTGAAAACAACTTAAGTTATGCTGGATAGAAACAACAACCGAAATATAGCAACAACATTTCTAAATGAATAAAAACGTAACACAACTCAAATAACACTTGATAACTCACCCGCATAAGAAGATAACGTGACAAATGAAGTGAGAATTGGAACGATAACGGTCGATACGCCACAGGCAAGTAACATGAAGAAGTAAAGTGTAAGAGCATCAACCCATTCACGATCCGCAAGAAGCCCTACCACGACCTCCCCAACCATATTTGCTGCGCCAAGTACGGAGAATAATAAGGCTGCCTGCGTTTCCGTCATCCTCAGATTCACAGCGTGTACACCCATGAAGAAATAGGTGACATTATACCAGAAATAAAGTAGCACGTTAGAAAGCAAGAAAAAATTAAATGTGAAACGACGGAACAAACGGCAATCGCATAATCGCCTCCGCAGTTGTCGACCGCTTATAACTGGAAAGGAAATTCCACAATTATTTTTACATTTTGTTATTGAAGCAATGCTGGTGTCCTCCGAGGATGCGCCTTCCTGACTTGATTCATCATTTTTTCTACAATAACAGCAGCTAACATTTACGCAACTGCTTTCTGAGGAGGAGGAAGTTGAACTGCTGCCAACTGATCCGCGGCGAATTCGGTGAACCTGACTCAAATCCGGTAAACTTAATGCTCTACACAGCGTAGTACGTGTGAGCCCGAAAGCCTTTAATAAGGAGGCTCTGTAAAATACATCTACGCGGTCAAAAGCATTGAACTGATTACCCGGGCAGATTGCGTTATCAGTGACTTCAGCTTCGTTTCTGAAATTGTGTGTGTACTGTAAACAGTCTTTACGGCGTTTAATCTGCGTGAGCTGTTTGCTTTCATTAGCAGTGTTTGGCACACATTCAGTTCGCTGTTCTATACTATCTAGAATGTTGCCTTTGACTGATTGTTTCGTGAAAGACACAGAGTGCATATTATGTGGACGTCTAGAGATAATCCGTCCATCAAGTTGAGTGATGGATGATAAAAACGGCGTAGAATGACTGTATCTAGGGTGAACACCGGGAGATTTTTGGGGTTTGGCAAAGAGTTCGAGAGCTGAATTGTAGAAACGTACGTTTGGTTCTCCTGTGAAAATATCACCACTGGCAAACGAAGTCAGATTATTAGGCGTATCCGAGCCCTCCAGATTATCAGCTTTCAGTTGGCATGTTTCAGCTTGCTCCTTAATTGATCTGCAGTCCATTAATCGTTTAAATCTTGCATCTTCGACAGTGGTACAAACAAACGATTGAGGAAACGTATCCTCTGGTATGGATGTGAGCAGAGAATTGCGCACCGAGTGGAAAGGGAGTCCACCCGTGCCCTTTGGCCTTTGAGTCAAGGCTTCATCACAATTTCCAATTTTATTCCACTCGATATCATTACGAAGCAACTCATTAACATCAGTATTTACATTATTTAACTTCGTGCATCTCTTTTTATTGTTAACCACACCATTGTCCACTGACGTCACAACTAGAAACGATTTTGTCTGTCCCGAGAAAAAGTTTTCTTTCACGAATTCATCAGGCATTTTAACCACTGCATGAGCACGACCAGAAGCCTTCCTTGGAGCCAATAGCCGATCGCGCAACATCTTAATGCGACCAAGTACATCGCGGTCCAAATAATCCGTGGTTTTCGTGAGATGCGGCAAACCAGATTCTTTTGCAAAATGTTCCAGCCAAGCCAGCCTCTGACGATGACGGCGCTCAGTGCGCGTCTCAATTGGCCGCATCAATGCCCCACATACTGCCATGTGCAAAACAGCCGCCGCCATCAACATAAAAGTCCCACGCCAGGTATAAATCTTGATCAGAAACTCAACTGCTGGCGCAAATACAAGGGCTCCAACCCCCGTCCCAGCTATCGATAAGCCAGTGGCCGTAGCTCTTCGGTCATCGAAGTACATAGAAACAATAACTAATGCTGCAGTCATGCACAGACTAAATCCGAAACCAGAAAATATACCAAAACTAATGACCATCGCAACCAAAGAGTTAGCAAAACAGCTTATAAGGCAGCCAATTGCACTCATAAGTGCACCAACCATGCATGTGATGCGACACCCGAATCGATTTAGGAAAACTGAAGATACGGGGGTAACTAATGCGGGTATACCGTAAGAAAACGATCCGATCCACGATGTTGCACTCATTGACTCTTGGAATTCATCTACCAAATCTTCAATAAAAATGCCAAAGGAGACTATGACACCTTCTGTTATCATATGCACCAAGAAAGCTGCGAACACAACGATCCATCCAAATCCCCCATCCGGAGGTTCCGGGAGTGATAACTGGCTTGCCGAAATAGGAAGTCGAAAATTACTTTCAGATGTGTTGTTCGATTCTGAAGCAGATAAAGACGCAAACGAAGTTGAACCCGAAGAACAATCAGATGGGGTTGATAAACATGGGAGATATTGTGCGAAATTCAAGTACGGTGGTGAACGACACTCTTCATTAATGTTATTTACCCTAGTGACTGTAAATTCTGACTGACTTCTGAAAAGAAGACCTAATGGTTTTGTATGCCTATAAAAAACCTGCTTCCCGATGGGACGGCTTAAATTTTTGATTTCGGAAGCATGATACTCAGTATCCGTGATCGCTGCATTCGGAAGAGACAGAGCCAATGTCCTGATATCTTTTCGAGCATGGTCGACCACTGAGTCGTTTTGAACGTTTTCAAGTTTCACCTGACCACTTAAATGGGAATTCTGGCTCAAAAATGGCTGTTGTTTCTGGAGTTCTAGTCCGAAATTCTCCTTAACATTCATAATTGCATACACCACCCTCGGAGGGTTTGAATACACGCCGAATGCCGCATGCACTCCTTACTGTACTAATACTTTGCTTTAGCTCACTATAACCATCGTCGTCTCGCCAGATGAGATGAGGGGATATTAATTTGGGTCCTTTCTATCGCAGTCCTTCAGAATTTTTCAGTTTCAGTTCGCCACCAACCTTTCTGAGGAGTCTCACAATCTCATAGTGTTCAAAGTTCAGTGTAGTAGGCAGCTGAAACCAGCAAGCGCGCAAGGGTTGAATTTGAATTGGGTAACAGGACATACCGCTGTGTTGTCGACGCCGTTTTAGTTTCCGTTTGTGTACGTCGCCTGCATGACTTACTGGGCCTTCGGCTCATGGTTGTTTGTACTGTTTCCATTTACAAGACTGTTACTGGAACCCCATACTTCGAACGAACGCTGACCTCCGGTGTGCTACATCGAGTCCGTAGACAGAAAGTACCTGTGAATTTCCTGAGATAATTTTGGTTAGTTTAAGTTATCACGGTTGTTATAATATTTGGACGAGATGCAGCTGGGAAAATAGTGCAAATCATTTGCGGTCAAGGTTTTTGTTTCAATATTCCGATTGCGTGAACAAACGATACGAACATTTTCAATGTGTTGACAATTGATGGCAAATTCAGCAAAATTTAGAAACTGCGTTGGACAAGCAACTGAACATTCTAATATAATAGAATTCAGTGTCCTGAAAGTAGAGAAATATCCTTTTCTCAAAATACTGGTCTGGTTATGCAAGAAAACTCGATTTTTCTTCATGCGATCAAATCACTGTTCGACCACATGGACTGAGCTTTTTATGGGTTTGCAAACGTGACACGTTGTGGGAACTGTTTTTGCATCTACTATTATGTGCAAAAATTAAGTACGTCGGTTGTGTTTTCCTATGTATATTCGGTACCCATTGCCATTGATTGCTATCGACAGTATGATATATTCGCAGCAGAGTTAATCTTTGAATCGCCGTGAGCATAGGTTGAATGTAAGCAGAATGTGCGTCGGACACAAAATGAAGACCGTGAAAGTCGTACATATATTTTTACCTGTGATTGCTCTACTCATTTGTCGTACCTTAGGAGTTGTACCAAACTGTACTTCACGCTTAGACACGTAACTACCCCGTCCATTCGATGAAAGAGATTCCGGCCGCGAAAGGAATCTGTATATTAACGAACATGACAGGGAAATTTCATTCAATTACATGATACCGGACGGCGTCACGTACATGGAAGTAACACAGCAGGACGTCGCAGCCGAATACCACACGGGCAGCCGTCACCTGCAGAGCCATCTTGTCCATCACGAATATCTTCACCGGTATGTGCTCCCCATCAGATCTCGAAACATTTTGAGCGGCTCACGTAGTGAGGCATAGGCACGTACCCGTACATCATCTGTCGGCCATATCCCATGCGATCGGTTACCAGGAATTGATATAGCTTCAAGTTTGAAGAGTGTCAGACTGTTCGACGACCCACTTGAGTCTGTTGGTCCCGTTTGTGGTATCCACGTTCACCACATGTGGAAGACGTCTGAGTAGCTTAAACTGTGTTTGCTGTGTGAAACAACTATGTGTGTATCCACTGTTTTCATCCTGCACGGTAAGCAGGGAACCTTGCACTGCAATATCACCGAACACTTTCACTAGGTTCTCTGGAGCTCAGTTGAAGTATTACACCCAAAAACCTGCTGGACACTGCGGGTTTCAACTTGCGTCGAGTGTTTCCAACGTCAACCGTTGCGATAAACTTCCCATGAGCGTCCGCAAGATACTGTCTAATGTCGGAAGTTGATGTACTGAACTCGAATAGACTCCTAAAGTCATTCACTTCACTGACTGTTAGCCTGAGATTGGTAGGATAAAACTCGTATACCAGATGATTAAATGGATGGTTGTGCTCAAACTCTAAAGAGCTAACAAACAGACGGTCATTTCTCCGGACCATGTAAAATTGTAATTTGCAACAGGTTTCGCAAGAATTAAGTCGCTAAACAAGACAAATATTAATTCACTAAGCACGTCGCACATCGCTCCATTCATTCTTCCATCCTTTGTACTTCGTAGGGCAGTAGAAATTCTAGACGGTTTCGAGGGTTTTATGTTATCTTACCCTATCGTATTTCAAAACAGATTTCCGTCTACTGCTCGTTTCGCGAAAGTAAATGATGCCGACATCTTCCATGTACCTTTTCAAGCACTCTTTGAACTGCAAGAAAGTGTGAAATTCACGATTTTCGAAAACAGCATTGAATACTTCAATATAATCCGTCCTAAAAATAAAACAGTGCCATCAGTTACTAATATGATAAACAATTTCTGCATTCTTCTGTATAGTTATATAGAAATTATTTCTGCAGTTCAGCGTTATTTCTGCAGGCCAATATCGGCCATACAGAGGTTCAAAAATGAAAAACGTTCCGGTCGTTTTCAATTATCGCCCAATCAAGCAAACACACGTCTCCGTAACACATATTTCGGTTCTTTTCATCCATGCACCAGATACCGAGGTGGGCAGGAGGAATACGTGGTCGAAAAACATTTCCCACGATAACCGAAGAAATTATTGTTTACGACTGGCTTTCGTGTGTCTCCACTTTGTCCAAAATTTGGTCAGCAACAGTCCGCGGACAGTCATAGCAAAAACGGCTGGCTTGCACATTACAGAAGTTACATTTTTCAATTCACTTTGTACATTTTGTATCTACCGTTTGGTTAGCTTCATCTGCACACTTATTTGAAAGCATCACCGACACTTTTTGAATTTGGTCGACAACAAGGATAAACAGGAGTTGCCGCACACCGTACCCGTCTTCTATATTGGTACGGATCTTTGGGCTGGTGAAGTAATTGCACAGCGAATTACTTAATCTCCGCGTATTGGGTGACCTGTCGACGCTCATCTTACGCCATCTCACGTCACATGTAGAATAATCCGTCGGCCACCTTCTGAACCTGATGTCTGGCACTGTCTGTCCCTCGTGTAGTAGCCTATTCGATTCGACACCCCTTGACACGAAGGTGAATCGTTCCTGTTTTACTGATAAATCTTCCGTTTTGTTTGCGTCTGTCTGTTATCGTTGCGATCCTTCTCCAGTTTTACCATATTTTGGTCATTTTTCTCATTAGATTCATCAGTCCACTAAAACCCGGAGTCTGAAACTAACGCAGTTGGATTAAGCACAGTGGCCGCAAGATAACCGTTAGTTGAAGTGTCCACAAGCCACAGTTATATTTCATAATTCATGCTTATACATTTTGTATACATCGTTTTTTTATCTTTAGTTGTACGCCTGTTTGAAATCATCAGAAATCAATTTTCGAATTGAATCATCGACACGAATAAGCGGTGGGTACCACGCGACATCTCTGTCTTCATCATTCGTGTGAATTTTGAGCCGGTAAAGTGGTTGCACGGTGGGACATTTTAGCACCGCGTATTAGCTAATCTATGGATGCTCAAATTTTATCATATCAAGTCGTTTGTGGAATTATCTATCGATCGTCCAACGAATCTCACCACTGGCGCTGTTTTTCTTTCTTGTGGTGTTCCATTCAATCAAACGGACCTTGACTTATCAGTGGGTCGTTCCTGATTTTACCGATACATTTTCCGTTTAATTCGTGCGTCTACCTTTGATCCTATTCGTCACCGTTACAACTTTACTGTGATACTACCATATTTTTGGTCATTTTTATCAGTTGATTGATTAGTCCACTACACAGTATAGTGTTCCTTGTACATATCCGCGGTTTTGCGCCATTTTGTGTAATTAAGTGGTTTCTATGATTTGTACCTAGTGTGTACTTCTAATAATTAATCTGTTGCTCGTTTCCTGTATATAAGTCTAGCTTTAGCCTGGCCTGTGTTTTCCTTATGTGGATGAACCACATCGATTAATGCCGGTGCGATTGGCTCGCCAACCTTTGTGCCTCATGAGCAAATCTAACTACCCACAGTAGTTGAGACGATACGGTTCGATTCGCCATCTTCGCCTTGTCCTATTAACGTGGTGATTTTAACGGTCGATAGGTATTCCACTGGCGTCTTTTACTTGCCTATTCCACGTGTTTGTTCACCGCTAGATCTCCTCTAGTTGATTTATTTCGGATCCTAACTACAGATGGAAGAAGTTGAAATAAGGAAAGTTGAAGTGGAAGATATTTCCAGTGGACCAGACGTGGATGAGAGGATGAGTCAAGACTGTACCCAAGCGAGGATGCTGAGACCTCTGAGGGATGTTTTGCAGGGGTCGGTCACTCAGCTGTATAGTCTTACCCTTCAGAAAGCCGTCATCCCAAACAGCCGGAGGAAACCAGGGGCTGTGCCCGTCAGTAAGGTGGAGACGAAACGCAAGCCTGCAAATTATCGACGGGTATGTCTTACACCATTTATACTGATGCTGTAGAAAAGAATTGACGAAAGTATTATGGGACGCCACACTGATCACGGTCTTCTCTCTGAAGTCCTGTCTCACCGATCTCATTTGTTGGCTCTACTACGGCTGCCTCTCAAGCCCTTGTTCTTGCACTTCTGTTTTTTTTGCACTCAGCCATATGAGGGAGTGGCCCTTAGGTGCGTATGTGCTAACTGTTTGGGTATTTTAAACAAACCATCTGAAATCAAACGACTGGTCCACGGCGCCCTCAGCAACCTTGATGCTTTCATGTATTTCTGACTTTCTGCGGATGTCGGTGACAATGAACTACATGATTTTGAGTACTCACTTTACCGAAGATGCGAGGAAGATTGTGCTGTCCTACTGAGCCAGAAACATCTGTTACCAACTGTCACGGGGGAATTCAGCTTTCCAGAGAAATTTGACGCACTGTGATTTGAACTGCAGATTCGTAACCGTTGCACGCTCCTCATCGGTGTTCGTTACCGTTTGCCGTCCTGCAACGTGTCTGACCACGAGACCATCCTTGCCGTCCTGGATCGTTTTTCGCCTACACAGCGTCTCCACCGTTTCATTATCGGTCACTTCGACGCCTCCAAACTCGACCGTATAGCTGCTGTTCATGAGGACCTTGACTGCGAATTTTCAAACTTTTTGGCTGTGTTGATACATGAGGATATCTGGAAACGTGTAAAACATCCCAAAGGACATCATCCAAGACAGACATCCTCCATGTTTGATCTGGTTATCACAAACAAAGCTCACTTGGTAGATAAATCTGTTATCAAGATACCCCTGGGGCACATTTACCGCTTGCAACTACTTTTTGGTTTGATTCGTAATTCGCTCCAAGAGACTGTAACAATGACATCAATTTAGAATTTTCAGAAAGTAGATTTTACCGCACTAACTCTGGACTACCCACAACCTCGGGTCTGATTCAGTGAGCTCAAACAACCAATGTTCTAATGTTGCAATCCACGAAGCTGATGAAGCATTGTTCCTCAAGAACAGTCGAGTCCTCCTTTAATGAACAGTCTCCGCGGAACTTAGTCCGCTTTTTTGACAGGCGTCCTCGGCTATTCTGCAAACAAACCATCGGGCAATCCGGAAGTTCCAGGGATAGTTGCGCCGTACGAACCAGGCGCAAGGACGAAATCCTTTAGCACACCCAACAAGTACAATTTAAAATCCTACACGAAGCCCGCGAGGATTAAAACTTTCAAGTCGAATACATGTGCCGCCAGAAAAATCAAGGCCTTAAGCGCTTTCTTTGCGGTTTCTGGACGAAGAGTCCTCATCCAAGTTCTAAGTTGTTGTTGAGGTGTTTGGGTAATAATATTCGACAGCCACCGAGGTGGTTTTGCCAGACGGGCATCCGATTCTGCCAGGGAGAAACTTCCAGTGCCCATCCCAGAGAGCTAACTTCTCTGTGTTCGATGTTTAAGAACACCCTAAAGTGCAATGAGGCTAGACGGTATCCGTCCGTCGGATTCCCAGTTAAGTGGTCGTTGGTTGGGCAATACCCTTCCATAATCTGTTTAAGCAGATACATTAGATCGACACTCTTCCGCAGACATGAAAATAAGTCATTGTCACACCCATGTTATAATCAAAAAACCGTCATTATTGCTAGTTATCGGCCGATCAACCTCATCAGCAACCTATTCACGATAATGGATCGCCAGTTGAAACGCACTGTCCTCGAGCATTCTTCTCTAAATAACCCTTCCCCTTCCGCCCAGCATGGCTTTCTTCCCGACCGGTCATGCATAACCAATATGCTAATCTTCAAGGATAGCTTGGCAGACACCAAAGACAGTGGTCATTGTTGATTTTGTTAAGGTTTGTTGCATTATTTTGAGATTGCTGTGCCTTGTTTGATCAGTGCTGAAGGGTGGCCCTAGCTTTCTTCATTTTTCTAAGAAGAAACAGTACTAATCATTTTTATTCTTACACCAACTAATATATAACCGTTTCTTTTACTCTCATTCAGTCTGACCTCTGTACATTTCTAAATGTCAACATAAGACATTTTTCTTCCATGTTCTTTCTTGATAGCTTATAATTCTTACCATCTCTCAGTGCGTGGACAGTCAGTTTGCTTCGACCCGACCAATTACCATTTGTTTGAGTGAACTCAATTCCGTTTTATCGTCCCCCACTACTGAGCGGTGCCTGGTTGTCCGAGTTGTTGCACCGACACATTCTTTGGATGATTTGCGAGGATATTTCACATTCGAGGTATGATATTTAATTTTCATGTACATCGATTCCATTAGTACCGTATTAAATCCAATTTTCACGAGCGTCTTCTCATTAATCGTTTAAAAGATAGATTATCTTCTCTGCCGTTGGATATTGAGAAAGACATTTTTGGATTGGCCGATTACGCGTAACTCGTTGTGAACCTTGAATCGTTAGCGAACGATTCAATAGTCATTTCTAATGTGCCATGATTTTCGACTTTGCCAAAGCCTTTTACCGCATCCCGCATGGTTCTCTTGTATATAAACTAGGATCTTATGGCATCCAAAGAGAGACCCTCGGCTGGATCACATCATTTCTTGGTAACAGGACTTTCACTATAAAAACCGGATCGGACCTTTTCTCTTCTTCTTCGATCTCCGCTGGTCTTCCTCAAGAATCAGTACTCGATGAGCTGTTGCTTCTTATATACATAAGTGACCTTCCCGGCCTTATTTCTAGCATCGCCCTCCTTTATGCTGATGAGTTAACAATCTGGAATGCTTGTGATCCCAGTGCTTCGCGGATAGACCTTGATGGTATTGAATACTTGTAGAATGGCTGGAGCCTCCCTCTTAGCGACAACAAGCGTGCACATATGCCGCTCGGAGGAGACTCCGGGAACCTATTTGTGATACACTGTGCACGAAGTGTAAGAAATATCTCAAAAGTTGTCCTCAAAAAGAACCTAGGGATTCTTCTTTCGACCGGCTCATTCTTTTCTTATCACTAACAAATGGCCACCCGAAAAGGATTTGGGACTCTTGGTGTAATAAACAGAGCCTTTTCACACAAAGACAGGCCTGCCTTTCATTCGTTTTTGGGGGTCTACATAAGACGACTGGTTGAGTGTAATAATCAGGCCGTACACACCCACTTGAAGGAGGACATACTCACCATCAAACACGTCCAGCGAATAGCTACCAAAATGGTCACTGGTTTGCGACATTTCTGCTACAAGTACCCTCTCGAAATACTTGATTTTCGTTCACTGGAGTTTCGAAGAACCTGCGGTGATTTAATCCTCACACACCTTCTCCCCCGCATGACTCGTGCAGCTATTCCTTATTCCGGTAGTGGATAACCGTCGAAGAGTCCAGGGCAGGAAGCTCCACAAGTTTTGACCTCGGACCCTCCCTGGGCAACAGTTCTTTTCTTAAAGGGCTAATAACCCTTGGAACAACCTTTCATTGGAGGCTGTTATCTGCTTCTCTGGAGACGGCTAAAAGATGTGATTATATTCCTACTCAATTAGAACACTGTTACACTAGTGTGTCACTTTGTTCTCCATACTATATGTGATCCTCAAAAGCGGTGCTACATGCTATTTTCAGTGACTGCTTTTCAGCCCGACAGAAGACCGCTGGATATTGAGAAGGACAAATTGACTGGATCCGGGTGACTTGGGTCTACAACCCCGACCCCGTGAAGAAGCCGCTGAAAAACGCCAAACCGTCTTCCTGATGGGATCGTGGAAAGGTTGGATGGCAGGTAGTTTTGGGGTTTGTTACCTGGACTTCGGAAAAACATTCAACTTGGTGAACCGCCGATTGTTAGTCAGCAAACTGGAAGCCCTCAAACCCCCTTCACGGCTGTCATGGTGGACGCGGTACTTTCTGAAGAATCGCATCCATCACGTAAATGTAGCAAAGGGAGGGTTCAGGGAAGGTGCGGTGGTTAGAAAGGTACCTCAGAGATCAGTGCTTGAACCACTGCTGATTTTGCTGTTCACCAAAAACCTAAAGTATCTTACAATGTTTTTGTTGACGACTTGAGGTTTACTGACGATTTATGGCAGCACTGTCTTAGGTTCTCCGGCCAGCCTCTTTCGAAAAAGGGTACTGGAATATGGTTTCACTTCTGTTATGACTCGTCAACAGTACATGGTTTTCTCACAGCTAGTGGTAAAACGCCCGTTAGGCTTTCCTGGGACAACCAAGTGGACCACTGCGCCATTTACACCACACGGGGAAGGGTTCAGTCATCATACGTGAAACCTTAACCACTTTCTCCTGTCAATAATACTCGAGTCGCCCAATCGCCTCTGGAGAATGCACGATACTTTTCTGTCGACCCAGTTCACGATACTTCGATTGGTGCTCTTCTCTAAGTTGGGGTAGAAAAGGGTTGTGGGAAACCCTGACAACACCCGCATGCCAGGGGCTATCAATATTGCTCAGAGGCGGTCAGTTGAGTAACGGTTCCCCCGGATATAGACAAACGTAGTTGGCCGCTTGTTAGAGAATAGCTGTGGTCGACCAGGTCTTTAGGTAAGAAGGGCGGGGAGAGGGATTTGGAGGGAGTAAGGACAGCTGAGGGCTTGGGAATGTTCATAAGGGCAAACTTCGAAGTCACCAAGCAGTGCACAGTTGAGGCTAGAAAGGAAATGGTGTTTTATATCGAGAGGAAAAACGTTTGTGTCAAAGAGGCAGAAGGTGCTGTTACTGGTTTATTAGGCTTGTGACGCCACATTCGAAATACTATTTGCAGACCTGGAATCCGAATGCAGTATAGGACACCGAGGCACTTGTGAAAGTTGGGGAGTGTTCAATAAGGCTGCTACAGGTAGTGCAATGTGACTCGTATGAAGCGAGACTAAGAAACCCCGATCATTTTTCTCTTGATCAAGGAAGGTTCAGATGTACCCTGCCTGAAGCCTTCAAGATGCTGCAGACGAAACCTGTGTCCAAACTACACACGACCTCCCACCTCCAAAGTCCCACATCTAAATTGGAGAGGACGAAAGCTGCTGCACCGATTAAGATTGATTGCTCCGTATGCCGAGTTGCCAAAAGCTGGGACATGCTTTTACAGTGTGTAATCTTTTCTGATAGTGTGACATGGTTCGAGAGAGGGCTTTACAAGTGTTGGCTACTTCTCTTCCCGGGTCTGGTGTGAGAGATTCGTCTGAACGATCTTCCTTACTATCACCCCTCTCATAGGTTTAAGGTTGCCAATCTTTCGGCTCTATTTACCGTTATCGTTACTGCCTATTAATTTGAAACAATTTGCTTCCTTGATAAGTTTGAACAAAGCAGTTTGAAAGCAAAATCTGGCAGATGCGAGAGCTTTATAATGGCCCACAAGAACCACAATTATAATAACATGGATGGCTTTTATCATTAGAGGTCATTTCTGTTTTAAAGTTTAAGTCTTAGGGGACAGACCCATATTGGTTACGCATGCTTTGGTTTCACATCTTTCCAGTGGGAGGCTGGACTCATGTCTATCAGTGGCTATCAGGCGGCCATTAACTTGTGTTATGTTGACACTGATAACCGAACCTCTTCAGATTTTATGTCAGCCTCTATGATTACTCCTGGAAGTGAAGGATTTTTTTGTTTTCGTCGCAGAACCTGGCGCCTTCAAAAGCTCACTGGTTCAAGAAACTTGACAATTTCCAACTCAGGCGGCTCCGTCCCGCGAAGTGAACTATACTGAACTTTTTACCAATCGTTCCAGAACGATAAGCAAGTCAACTCTTTGTTATCCTATTTGGAAAACGGTGTGCCATGTTGACCTGGGGGCACTGATCAATGAACGATTCCAAGTCCGCGAGAATTTACGTGGATTCACGAGGATTGAATGAATTGAGAAACTTGTGCTTTCGTGTGGCCAGTGATTCATATAGCGTCTGATGTCCTGACCATGAATAGTAGATGACATCGTGAGGGCACTATGAGCAGACTGCAATAGCACCATGGTGATAAACAACAAGTAAAATTCACAGTAGCGGCCTCGACTTGATTCAGGGTGAGTCGCGTATTCCAATGTGCCTGAAAAGTGTTTTCGTCGAATACCTTCAAAAGAAGAATGAATACAACAAAATTTCAATAAACGAAGGAAGAGTCAACGAGACATCCTAAAACTGAAGCATAGCTTGGGACTACAGGAGGGAAGGACCAAACATACGGTAAACTTCTATTAAAAACGCAGACAGCGATCAGATATGCAATAGAGAGACCAGAAGTTGAAAAAATATCTAATTTTTCTATCGAAATCAGAAACATCAAGGGTGATAAGGTAGACCAAAGAAGTTATATTCAGATAGTCCGCCTATACGCGTGCATCTAGCCTCCCTTCAACTTATAGAGTGCCGGCCGCTCGCACCGTCGTCTCCGGTAGTGAATTATATGGGCCACACACACGCAAAGGAAATCAGTGCTGTCTGTGAATGAGATGTAAGCACTGTTGGTCTGGCTCCAACGAGTGGTCGCGCTGATTTTGCATTGCTACTTTGCGCCGATTTGGTTGGAACTCACTATAGAGGTTCGTGTGAGGAAGTCAGCCCCCTGCGGTTTCAGCGGCGCTCAAACCCAAACTAGCACATTGTGCGGAGTTTATCTGGCTGTTATCTGTGGGACAATCCGTGTACGCACCTACAGGCTCTTCGTCGAACCCATTCTTCCATACTGATATCCCGTCCCAAAATGGGATCACAGATCTGGATGTTAATTCCTATGTGGGTATGAGTGGAAAACACTTATCCAAGCTTCTCCTGTGCAAATTGGTTTGGTAGGCGGCTGAGTTTTCTAAGCTTACACGTGGTCCTCCGAGCATGTTTACAACAGTCAGCAGATTAAGTGTTCGTCAGTTATGGTGGTTTCCAGGTCAGACAACTTAATTCCTGCTTACAACTTAGTGCCACACAATAAGTAACTCATGCTTTCTTGAACTCCAAATCGTAAGACCTTGCTCTGAATGGTGTTAAATGATACAGCATTTTAAGCAGCTCACCGCGATCGGGCTTTCGAAGTGCATTGGAATATCCCCTCATCCAGTTAGATGTGAACGTCATGGAAGTCTTCGATGTCCTTCGGATGTAGCAATATCTTAAAATTCATTGAGCCCGTTGCGTCATTAATGCATGATGCCAGTTGTCGCGGCACAAAAGAGGAATCTTCAAGACCCTCAGTGGAATCCATTAAGCCATGTGAGAAGATACCGCTGACATAAACATGGAAAGAGCAGCCTCGAAAATAGTACTAATACATCTCAAACGCAGCACTCCTAAAGCGTTCCGCTCGAAGTTTGCTGAATAAGTCAGTATGATGTACTTACTGGAGTGGCTAAAGGGAAGCAATGGATATGACATCCATGGATATGGTAGGATCCATGACAATCGTCCACTAGTTCCCTTCATCCGCGAGATTTTTCTAGCATGACCGAAGTTAACGTAAGTCGTGTTGAGTTGCCCGCAGGTGGTCAATAGGCTTTAGAAGATCCCATGAGGCGCCGTCAGCCAGGTCGTCTATAAATTTCTAATTCACTGAAGGACAGTGCTACTAAACCGTGGTCTTACTGTGATACACGGTCTCCCAATTTAAATACTAGGAATGCAACGTGCAGGTTTCATTGAGCTGAAACTTTCCTCATTCCCCTAGACAGACGAGATAATGCGACTGCTGGTCGCGTCAAGACGTGTGCACAATATTCAGGGCTTTGGTATAAACTATTCTGCATCTGGGGAACTCCCGCGCTCGTAGATTCAATGGTATACGTCCCACATGAGCGGTCCTGAAGCTCAAAAGGCCGGGTAGTGCCTACGGCACCCCATTTGGAAGGGAGCGTCCGGACCGTTGGCTAGTAATTATCGCACCCACCAAAACAACTCGTCGCGGGGTTCGGTTCGCGTGTGGGTTGCTTTCTCACCGTTACAAGCACGTTTGCTGTCAACCTCCGAATTAGTTCGACTGCTAACTTTGCTTGAATCACACGAGTCACACTGTGAAAAGACGCAGGCTTTGGTTAACCGGCCGATCTGATGAACGGACGTGGGTTTCGATGGTTGCAGTTTATAGTTATCTTATCCATGCACATTCCCCCTTGTGAACTCAGTCCAAGTTCATTCGACCACATTTTAAAAGCACCGTCTATATCTTACGGATATACCCCAACGTTTTTGGACTACAACTTCGGAGTACATCCCAGTTGTTTAGTCCGCATGCTCACCCACTGTCAACCACAAACAACTTATATGGCCATGCCAAGGTGTGCTTCATGGCCCTTCCGACATTATCATTATACTGTCTACCGGACAACTAACTTCAGTAGCATGAATGCTAATCGTTGATGGCAAGTTTCCGAGCCTTCGTACTGGGGAAAATTATTTTCCGGGAGAAATCGTTTTAACAGCTTGGTACCTGGTGTAGAAATTGAAATAGTCGAAACCTGCGTCATGGACTCATATCTCCTTGTTTTAACTGACAAGTAATTGGAAACGGCCTTACCGTAATTATTTTTCGAAAATCGATACGGCTGATGTTGTCGCGGTCGATTGCGTGTGGTAGTGTTAACACAACAATGCTGCGGTTGCTTTTGATTTATTTCTTCATTTTTGTCAATTGTTTATTATTTTGTCAAAAGCTGTTTATTTTTTTATTTCTTGGAAATGGATCATATTGCTACTTTCAAGGCGATGTTCGAGGATTGCAAATTTTGCACTTTCTCACACTTCCAGGAGAGTCTTCGGAGGTAAACAGACCAGGTGGGCGTTATTTACGTTCGTGGGACGATCCGTGGGTCGAAAGCTGCTTTGAAGTACGATAAGGTTCGGTGACATGGTTTCCTGAAAACCGTGCACATTTGTTATCGTTGTACGAAGTATAAAAGGCTTTGGATTGCACGCAGGGGTGCACTACGTTTCCAGTGGGTTAGCTGTTTTCAGACTTACAAGTCACGTCTCCTGATACATGATGCAGACCACGATTTCATGTGGTCCGACGAGATGCTTGCCTGGTTAAGATCCCTTTCAAGTTGGAGAACAGCCACCCTATCAGTCGTCCGCCACATAAGTCCCATCCCACGAATCGTACACTTGAATGAACGATGGTGTTCACAACCAGTGAACTGAACGAATGCAGGTATCTGTTTCGATATTATACACCAGCCGTTGACATTAAACAGTACTTAACGGATGTTCACGAGAAGTTCATCACAACCGCTGACGTTGGATACATCCGTCGCAAGTTATCTCCTGCAATGTCAAGTGAGTTTCTAACTCAAGGTTGGTCACGGAACATCTGAGAACCTTGATGTGGTGTTGTCGGCAATTAGTGCGATAGGAGTGGTGCGCACCATGAGGGATGAAGGCAACAGTTATACACATATCAGCTTTGCCCAGCAAATGCAGACTGAACTTTTTCGAAGTTTTCCGTATGCTGTGAATGTGGATGCCACCCACAGGGCAAATGGGCACAAGTATGTCAATGTGTATTTCTTCATACTTTTGAAGCTGGAAGTTATGTCAGTTCCTCTCAACAGACGGTATGGAACATGGCCGCTCCGTGATGTACGGGTACGTTGGTAATGAGAAGTTTGCCTCACTAAGTAGACTGTTCGAAATTTTTCGGGAAACTATGGACGAGCAGATTGCGATGGAAACACTTGTCATGGATAAAATGACTGCACAAATGAGAGCATCCCATGCGGTGTTCGGCTGTAACATCCTGCTGTGTTACTCTTATGTACGTGATCCCGTACGCAGGCATATAAGTGAGTAAAATTCGTCCATCATATTTGTCAAAAGACAAACTCTTTTCACAGTCGTTATCTCTTCCACGAAAAGGCTACGGCAGACAACGAGAAAGAATAAATTGTACTTGTACACCGCTTACCGTAGGTTCAAACGTGATTTGTGTATCATTGGCCGAACGGATAGGAATTTTCTGAACTATTTATTGTGTATTTGGCCGTACGTCAAGCCTGAGTGGGCCATCCATGCGCAAAGCGATGTTTTCCACTTTGGCAGTCGAACGAATAATAGGCTGGGGAACGCAAACGGATGATTAAAGAAGAGGACGCACCCAAGTGACGTCCCAGGGGTCGCCATCCAGAAAATATGAACTCAGGGCGGGTGACTGCTGCCGCAGTGTGAAATACAAACGACCTATGTGTGCCACCGTCGTGAGTTTGTGGATGCTGACTGGTACGTGAAGGTCATTCTCCACAGAATGACCGCATTACCAAGTCGTCATGTCCAGGACCACCAGAACGGAATTGCCAATTCGACGGTTGGTAGCCTAACAGCTTTGGTCGCTTGCTTCAGGCAATTTCAACCGTCACTATAACGTCTCGCATCATTTACTTGAAAAACTGCATGAATAAAACAGCCGCACGACGGTGACTTGCTTTTGCCAGCAAGAGAGTGAAACGAGCCAGGACTGGCTTACCTTTATACGACTTCCCAAAGAGCCCAGCTACAAGCGGTATGCAGCCGAGATAGGCGATGTAGTCTGAAAACAGGATTGCTATGTAGAAATTCTGGTGACCCCGTACAAATGGACATCTACTGCTGTGTTGCACATCAGCAAATTTTCCACTCAAAATGACAAACAAATGATATATGTGAAGTTATCAAGAATGGCGAACTATTCCCGTTTGCCGTTGACATTCAACTTGTCTATTCTCTTCCTCCTGGCGATCCCAGGTCTTTTTTGGGTGACATACGGAATGACTTCATGTCTTTAGAATCTTGGTGTCAAACTTGGCTGATGAAATGTTAAGCTAATAAATCCACCGTTGTTGCAAACGGTTGTCGTACACCAGAGGACTTTATAAAGCAGGATGGTCATGGTATTTCAAATGCTAATTATGTCCGCGGCCTGGGTATACGTTACTCAAACTCATTCAATTCCGCTGAACATATATCTTTCCTAGTAGCTAAAACTAGACGAACGACTAGACACATTAAGCATTCATTCTTATTTCCTGCAGCTCGACTACAACTTTACAAGCCGTGCGTACGACCCCAACTTCAGTACTGCACATTCATACATAGTAATTTGCGCATAACTGATAGGCTAGCTCAGTGAAGTCTCCAACGTGCATTCACAAAAGGTTTCGTGGGTTATCCGTCTTCTTTGAACTACAGAGAACGATGCCAGACGCTTGAACTAAATCCCCTTTGCATACGGCGTCTCGAACTGAACCTTGCACTCATGTATAATACAGTTTATGACATTAAAGTTACTGTCAAACTCGCGATTCGCCTTCAGCATAGCTCAGCATACAACATCGGGAACGAAGAGTCAACGTTGACAGCTCTTCGGCCCCGTAAGAAAACTGCTTCCAATTTTTTTCCCAGGGAAATATACCTACATTTGGAACAGATTCCCACATGCAATTAGAGCCGGTAATAATATACATCGAATCAAACGAAGCTTAGAAACTTTCCTGGCATTAAGGAACGTCATGTCTATTTTCGAATTCTACCTGCCTGAAGGCGATATTTTTGAAAACGGACTTGATAACATGCGAACATCTGATCTAATCTAATAACATCTGAGGGTAAACCTATATCACATGATGCAACGCTACACATACTCCGAACTGATCAAAACTATCAACCACACCATTCGAGGATGAGTCTTGTACACAGTTATGTCCAAAACCCGCAGCTGAACAACAAAATTATAGCCAACACATGGTAACATCATGCACGCCCCCGTGTGTAGTAACCAAACCATCCTGGTGCACTCTTACTCCATGCTTAATGATTACCAGTTGTGTGCAGTTATCGACTACTACGCAATAGCTGTGCACGTTAAAACTGTTCGGAAATATATATAACTTAGCCTGCTCGCCTCATATGATTACACACAAATATGTTTCTCTTCCTATCTTGACAGATCACCTAACTATCTTTCCGTGTTGCTAAACATCCCTTCCATTCTACATATCTGCCGTATATATTAAATCGGCATCAGAATTCGGCTGTAGTCATATACTGGGAAAAGCTGTGAGTCGATCTCTTTTCGCGTTGGACGCTAACAAATGTTTATTGGAGATATATATTGTATTAACTAACACAAAATTATAAACTTTATATAAAATGTTTAATCAGAAAATATCAGATTCCATTATTTGTCATACTTCATATGATCATTTTACGTTCTCCTGTTTATCACGTAATTTCGCTTTCCATTCTTGATTCCACCATAAATTCTAACGCGAGACAACCTTCCATGACGTCCGGAAAATCAAAATATCGTACTGGTTGGGTAATCCGCGATATCTGTGAAATTCCGTCGAATTAGAGGAAATAACGGAGCTCAGTCCAGAAGATCGTCCATTTCTCCAAAAATAATTGGGACCCTCCTATCTTCCTTTATCTTCGCAAAAGTTTCCAAATATTTTTCCGGAACTGTGCACATAAACTGATGGCAAACTTTTTCAACTGTTCATTTCCTCTATCGGAGAAATTTTTTTCTGGCATGACCCTGAACATAAGGCCAACGTTAACCTTGTGACGCGAGAATTGATGTAATTACTCAACATTTTTATCGAACATTGAAAATTTTGAATACTATCGTTTTAGAAGCGAGCGAGCCAAATGCTTCTTAATAAACTAGAATTTTCCTCTATTATTATGTTCGTTTTGTCACTTTATTCCCATAATTGGTGTGTTGTACGATTAACAGTTAGGTGTACGGTATGCGTTTCACGTTAAAATGTGTGTACTGACCACGCTCATCTAGGCGTGTTTCTTACTGATATGTTGAGAAATATACCAGTATTATTATCATTACTCACTTCTTATAGCTAGTCCTCAGCTTCTACCGCTCATCTTGCAGCCCCAAGTTGTTATGCACATGGTGTTGGATAGACGGTTTTCTGTTAGGAGAGCGTCAACGGCAAAACTAGTCACTTTGATGCCGACCATGAGTTGAAAGACAGGCATTGCCTCGGTATGACCTGCCCCAACGGTGTTAGTTGATACGGCAACAGCGGGGGTGCTGACACACAATAAGGAAAAGATATCCAAATCGAGTTTGAAATAATCTGGCGAGTATCGTTTATCCTATCTTAATTATGTTCTACGTAAACATTCAGTCGTACAACACTCTGAAATCAGACTGTTCATCATCGCATGCACATAGTCGACTGGTGTTCCTAGTGAGTTCCCAACCTGCAATCTTCCGGCAGATCAATCATAGAAACGTGTACATACAAACAAACGGACCAAAATGGTAGTTCTTTGAAACGCATCGGGCCTGTATGATTCATTGACTCACGCCGATTAGGGTTGCCGGAACCTGAATGCGTGAAGCATTTGTTGACAGTAGATTGGTGATCGTAGTGGGAAACTACCGCGGAAATATCGCAAATAGGACAGTGATGAGGGTAGTGTCATCCATGTCAGTCGATTGCTTAGGGATCGATGGGTCTTTGATGAGGTACCGTAAGCAGTATGGGCCAAGGTACAGCTGAGAGAGACGGGCGTGCTGATTGGTAGTACTTGCTATTCAACAGGTAATTGTAATAACCCGAATTAATGTAGTCCAAACGTTCTTAATCAGCTGTGCAAATAAGCGTTCTCCCTTGTGTTACTGAGGGGAGTGTCACTCCACCGACATGACTTACAGGTCACAGCAAAAAGCCCAATTTTCTCTTTACATGACATAATCCTTCGGCCAGGTATGATCATCATTTGTGTCAGCTATCTCGATAGTTAGATGATTGCACACCTTACGAACCAGACTGCATTATGACAAATGAACCATTCATGATCAGCCATCCAGTGGTTTTGTGCTGTGTGTACTTGGTGGCCACGGCGTCATTCAGTTCTAATTCATTTGCACGGTGGATACACAAACTGGAATAGGTTACTCTTGGAGGTTTCCGCAATGTAGCTTTTGTGTCCGAAAAATAATTCTTGAGTTTCTCTTTCCGACTGTAAAACCTGTGATCATTGGATGAGTACGTGAACAAAACCAATACTATGCTAGACGAAACAGTTCCTTAGCGAAATCTAGTGAACCGAAATCACATACAGATAACAGAACTGTCAAAACCCTCAGAGCGAAAGAAGGTGCGTTCGGTCGGTACCTGCGCACGTAGAGGTTACGTGACTTTTTGCTGAACGCGATAGAACACCGAAGACTGCTACTCAATAAAATAATGATCTTATGTTCACCGGTTCATAGGCTGTTACAAGAGGAAGAACCGTCCCCGATTTTGCGTTCCTGTCTCTGTGTTGGTCAGCGGAAAATTTTATTGGACGGTTTGTGGGTATGGAGAAAAATTGGGCAAAACCCAATAAAGGGTAACTTCAGTAGAGATGCTGACCGCAACCATCCCGGCCACGAACCCTGAAACGCACTGAAACAACATTCAGAAAAGTCCTGCCCAGATAATGACCTTTGAGACTAAGTTAGTATAATGGCTAGGAAAGTTGTAGTATCGACTCTCCCTCACAGATGTGTCACTGCAGTAGTAGTTTGAAACTTTTAGCTGATTCAGCCGTGGTTACAGAGCTGTTCGAGTCCGTCAGATATACGAATTTGCCAATTACCGCTAGGGGTGTGCTACCCCGCTGACAACTGCAAATGGTCATCACAAAAAGATAGATGAAAAAAGAAAACTCATAGGAGTTGGTAAGAAGGCCACCCGCGGTTTCGCTTGCACAAAAGTAGTATATTCAGGCACGACGACAGCACACACCGGAAGGCAGTCTAGCAGATTGCATTGCATTCCGAGATCACGGTTATTTAGAGCTTTCCCAGTGTTTGTTGAAGTTCTGTGCAGATCCCGTGTTTGAGATAGCTTAACGTCGCGAAACATAACTAGGAAAACAGTCATCTGTTGGTGTATGTGGTCGACCACTTCGTTGCAGATCATGAACACTACCTGTTGTAAAACCCCTTTATCAGCCTTCGAACTGATTTCAGACGAACGATCGCGTACCCACATGCATCGCATTCAAATCGTTAGTGATCTCTCCCAATTCTACCACAGGCTATATAAGTGGAAGCCAGTTAAATAGGCTGTTCATTCGTCAGATTACCGGCGCTTCATTCGCTTGCCTGCCTTTTAGGAATGCTACCTGGTTCCAGCGCGGTAGACTCATTCAGACCAAGCTGTGCGCGGCTGCCGTCTGACGACCTGATCTAAGAGCAGTGTGATCCAACATAGCTCACCTAGAAGAGTTGTCAGGCAGACAGAAACTCGAATGCACACAGTGGTCCGTCTCTGTGCTCCTTTGATAAGTGCCAGTGCCGACAGACTTGTATATTCGTTTTCAGATGTGGGCGGTTATGGTCGCGAACATAGTGGGAAACAATTCAGGGTGGAAGGCTTCGCAAATTCTTAGCATGTTCAGGGTTTCTTCTACCTTTTTAGCCATTACAGCATAATTTGTACACAAACTCAAGCCGCCTGCCAGTAGGGTTTCTAGGTCACATCCGCATACTGTCACGAGCAGCTTTGTATCGCCAGTGTAGTAACTGGCACAGGTCAGATGGTGAATGTGCATAACTACACTTTTCAACACTGAAGGGTAAGTTATTGTCTGTGGACTATTGAGTTAGACAGTTCAAATCATCTCGTAAGACCACCATACCTATCGGGTGCTCCAGAACTAACCACGGCTCTGTGCCATTGACTTAGAGCAATGTCAGCGATCTGCCGACCGTAAGTAGTTGAATGACGGCAGGAATGAATGACAAGGGTCCCAATGTTGATCTCTGTGGAGCGCCGCTGTTGGCCGGTGATCACTGTGATAGCTGTTCAGGCAGCTTAACATTCAACCTAGGTTCAGTCGGATAATTCTATAGTCAGAGAGTAGGCGTTCATGAAAGCAATGACTACATGGTTTCCATGGCATGAAGGTATTATCAGCCTTGGTCAAAGGCCGTAGAAAACTCAAGGTAACTCATGTCTGTGGTCAGCCCCTCGTCTACAGTCTTCGTTCAAACATCACGAGCAATCGGCTAATTATTGGCACATGAATATGCCTTACAAGAGCCACGTTTCTCTTTGGTCATGAGTTGGTGGTCTTTAACTCTAGCCCGGCGAGATTCATCTAATAAGCTGTTCGACACTTTGGAAGCCACTGACAACGGCAATGTTGGTTAATTGTCAGTCGTTTAATCTCTTCACCCGTCTTGGAAGATAGACGTGATTGTAATTCATTTCTACGCTTTTGATTAAATGCCGGTCAAAAAGAAAAAATTAAAAGTGTTGTAAGCGGTTTTGCCATTTCCGTGGCGTAGCTTTTTAAGACTTACTGAACTTCAGGTCTGGACAGAATGATTGATGAATTGCGATACTGGACTTGAGGAAATTCAGTCAAGTTGCTGCTCATGTGTTCGAAAGTCGTTTGTAATTTGCAGTTATGCACATTTGCGTATTTCTCACCAAGATTGCTGACCGTCTCTGCATTTGTATTGGTAAATTCACCAACGGTTTGTAGTTGTGAGATGCCAACACTGTCACTTGCGTTCGCTGAGACTTCGCTGTGGAACAGCTAGGAAGTCACGTTCAGCTTTTGGGCAAGGCCGTGATTATGGCAGAGCCGATCCTGTCTGACAACAGTCGTGGTAAAATTTCGTTTAAACATATATTCAACACTCTCGGGTTCGGTTCGTTTTAACTGGCAACTGTTCCCGGCTGAACATTTCGGTGTAATCAAACGCTTGGTGCTACACCGTAGGCTTACAGAGCTTCTACCAGGCCGACAAAACCTTACTGGAACATGGATATTGATGGCCCGGGAGATTTCTTCACCAGTGAGCTGTCGGCGATCACTCAGGCCGAGGGTACTGGAGAAGTCAAGCCAGTCAACCTCGCTAAGTTTTCTCCGACCCTGCTGGATTTACTATATTATTTAAATCTAGACTCGCATTTTGCGGGATATGTTGTCCAGTTAGGTGTGGATAGTCCAAATCAACTACCCTATGATCACAACGACCAAGTAGAGCTGAGGCATTTGACTTACACATCAAGCCAACCTCCTTGGTAAGGATGTAACCAAGACAGGGTGGCTCATGCCCATCCACCCTTCATATGGCCGTGGACATTCTGACGTGGTTCATCTTCCATTACTGCCCCAAAGCAATCGCCAGTAGAGAAAGACGTTGCAGTATTAGCTAAGAGGCTCTTAAAGTCTAGCTCCGGGTGATCACAATCTCCCCTCGTGTTTGCTTGAACATAACTTGACAGTGACATTCTGTGCAAAGCGCTGTGAAAGGTCGCGTCGCCAAGTTTGTGCGCGTAAATCACGTTACTCAAACGAATGGAGTTTTGAGTTACATTCACTACTCGCCGGACTGATTCCGGAAGATCCTTGAGGTGGTTAAGTGCGTTCCCAAACAGACTGTTGCACCAACTCGTATACGAATTTTCCTCTCACTGTGAAACACCTCCGTGCCGAGGATATCCGATTTGTCTTCCCTCACTATCTCTTCGCAGCAAGTCTCCAGGATGCATCTTGTAAGCGAGTTACGACGAGAACAGAGACCACGAAGCTCATCCAGGGTGGTAGAGAGTGAAGCTGCTTTGGTTTAAAAAAAATAATACGGGACAGCTTCGCTGTTCATGGTATGCTTAGCAGATGAATCAACTCAAGGGGGTCACTGGGTGAGAAGAGCCAAGTCGGCGCACGAAGAATTACTTTGGGATCACATCTCTTGTTTGATTGACAGCGAGCCGGAAGTTGACGTCTGTAGCATGGCCATATCCAGGTGATATTGGGGGCAGTAGAGCTGGGTTTGGTAGTGATATGCCTTGCGGTTTTGTGGTAAGTGTTTCCATTACAACCTGTGCTAGGGATGTGGGCTAAGCGACATGCGTCTGTCTCATCATTACTTCTGTTGAGAAGATTATTATCAAAAGTCGAGGGACACCTGTCGAGGTGAAGTGCGCCGGTCGGGGCAGACGAATTACGCCGGTGGCAAATCACACAGGCCGATGAGTGATGTTTGGAATTTCCACTGGTCTGGACGGTGCACTGCTTAAGTGACGACTCCAAGGTTTTTGATGGCGGGCACACTGTGCGTCATAGCGCATCTGCATCTACATTTGTCAACTGCCCGGGCCTGAGACAGTGATCGCAAGCGAGTTTACCTGTCTCGGTCGGGGTGCATGCTAACTAAGTTCCCACTGCTGTTGTGGCTGGCTTGTTTCAACGCTGTTAACTACGTGAAGTCAGCCACGGCATAAAGAATAACGCGCAACTGACGAGGAGTGAAGATACACTTGACGTCAGAGCTATCTCATAGTCTGTGAAATCTCTCTGGGGAGATACCAAGATAACTCGACTGTTTAGAAACCTTTAACACATCCTTTCTGCCGCGCTTCACCCAATCTGATGACACTGCTGTACCGCTCTCAAGCGGATTGAACACAAGCGAAGACCGACACACAACTGTTTGGTGAGTTTAGTGGTATTGCAATGGGTTTGTTGGTGACCGTGTCAGCGGTGCTTACTTTACAGCGGGTTGAATTTTCTTTTGCTGCCCTCCATCCACTTTGACCAAGTTAGCCGGACGTAGTTGCACGAACGGCTTAGGTTTTGAATGGTTTGGTTGCAAACGTTTCCGTGATTGACAGTAGTTACCAAAAGATGGGTTATTTCGTGGCCGGTAAAATGAGCCTCGGAGCCCGCAGGCTCACCAAGTATCGCCACAGTAGCTGAAAAGCTGTGGTTTGTATACTCGACAACGATCAGGTCAACGGAGTGTCGGAACAATTGTCGCTCACTGGTTGCGACTGGCCTTGTGGCTCTTTTATTACTAGTTGTGTTTTCAGGTTCACTGGGGTGAAATGTTCGGCACCTGTACGGAGGAGTGACAGGTGAGCAACGGAATCTTGAACGCACTCTGGCTCTTATTTGGGACCATCGCAACTATAAAAGCCGAGCACATATATTAGACCTCCAGCTAATTCCTCTTTTGAGATCTTGGACAAAGGGAGCGGAATCAGTCAACAGGTTAAGTGAACTCGACTTTTTGCAGAAGGCAGGTTGGAATCCTACCGATCTTGTAGAGCCCCTAGTCGCACACCTTGAGGGCGTGATCGGTATAGGTTGATATTAAGTTTCTACAGATAAATCACAAACAGTGAACAATCAGGCACTTAGGAGTACCCAGACATCCGACGATCAGGTACATGGATGTCAGCAGGAGTTAAGAGAAACAGCTTGACGACCCATACTGGGTAAGGCGTCTGCCAGTGATCGGCGTATTTAATGAGTTGATTAGATTCGTGATAATGCTCAACTTGCACTGAAGACTCGCCGCCGGCAGCAAACTCTGGAATGCATGAATTAGGTCAACGATGCCGTCTGAACCCTTGTTGCCTCCTAGCGCCACGAACAGGCCCAATATCGAACTAGAAATCAGGCTATATATGTTTTTTGCCACCGAAACTGAGTGATAGTCACATGGGTAGACAAATGCTTTTGCGAGATAAAATATTGACCAATCGTTTGGTGTAAGTGGCGTGGGTGTTTCACAAATGCATGGCAAGTGGAGGTCCAAGTTCCTGATGCTTTCGGAAGGTTACCACAGTCGTAAGGTTGACAGTTTCATTAGAGTGACCTTGGAATTATCGACCAATAGGACGCCGAGCTGCCGTTGGATGGATAGGACGCGCCTTTAAGGGGCGGAATCCGCGCAGATTTTCGGCTAGGATGAATCACCATCCTCGCCGCATCGCAATCGTTACTACAGGCTGCGTGTAATCGATGGACCGTGAATATTTCCGTTACCTTTCAGTCAAAAAATACTTTCTAACTATAAAAGTTTTTGAAAAGTTGTCACATGATACGGTTCCCAAAATTTCAGAATTCTGGTCCCTGAAGATTTCTTTGTTTCAATCTTTCGAAGAAGCAATCAAGAAATGTACAGTAGTTTAATGGCATAAGGAGTGATGGAAATATGAAGGTAAAATATAATGAAAATCGACGTGATGGACTTGGAACCACACGCTGTTATTCAAATCTGAACGTAATTAAGCAGGAAAGCATGATTATAATTTCAACAATCGAACTGTTGTTGAAACATGAGTAATAAGCTTTTTACAGAACTACAAACGTGAGAAACGCTTATAATCTGTTTCAACGTAAGACAATTCACCACTCATCACTACTCGTTGGTACCACTGTTGTTAACTTTTCCATGAAATCAGGATGTACGTTGAAATGGAGATGAGGTGACCTGCCAAAAGAATGACAGTAAAGAACACTCCCAGCTGTAAAGATTACGACACTTGTAACGACAGCTGTGTAGTCCACCAGTTTGATGCTTCAAGGCCGAAGCGAGTTGAACACGGCTATTTAGGTGCGGAAAGCGGTTTTTCAAATTTTTAATGAAATATTAAAACGCATATTAGGGGGCAAATATACATATCCTTTTGACTATAATAATTGCGTTGCGATAAGTAAAATCAACTATACCTATGAATTTTCCATATTTTCACTTTTGTTGACCACATTTGTCGCCATTTTTTTCGACAAAAGCATCATGTTGGTTTTCCTGATCGATTTTACGCTTTGAAGATACCTCCATCGGATTTTTCGTGGTGGAATACTTATTCGCGCGTAGCAGAAACGCTCAATTCCGCATGGTTCTACACATACAATTGAACTCGTAATTCTCGACCACGTTGCGTTTGCATTGCTTTGTACACGAAATATCATAGTAATTCCCAATTGGTTGGTTAATTATTCGCCTGAATTATGTGTTCAGCTTGGTTCCCTTGTAGTATTTCCGGTGGGAAAGTGTCTACGTTATCACCCGGTTGTTTCTGCCTACGGTATATTGTAAACATGGATAACACGTCCCACTCTATCAGTAAAAATGTGCGTATTGTTTTGAATACTGCTTATTGACTATTCTCGAATATAGCTTGCCACGTGTACGCCAGTCAGAAGCTCATTTATTGCTGCGTGTAATCGGCAGAACGTGAATATCTCCGTTATTTTTTAGCCACAAAATAATTCGTAACCATTAAAGTTGTTGAAAATTTGTGATATGTTGCAGAATCTAAAATCTTTAAAATCTGTTTCCTAGTGATTTCTTTGTTTCAGTCTTCCGAAGACGTAAACATGAAATGTGTGGTTGTTTAGTGACATAGGGATTAATGGAAAAATAACGCAGAGTCCCATCCTACGTTATTTCGGACATTTGAAGGTAAAATATATTGAAAATCGACGTCGTAGAAGTGGAAACACATGGTTTTATTCATATTACGGCGTGATTGAGCAGGAAAACGTGACTATAATTTCTACAATCGAACTGTTGTTGAAACATGAGCACTAGGCTTTTTATAATACTACGAATGTGAGAGACACCTATAACCTACTTCAACGTAGAACAATTCACCATGCTTCACCACTCGTTGGTACCACTTCTGTTAACTTTTCCATGAAATCAGGGTGTACGCTGAAATGGAAACAAGGTGATCTGCTGAATGAATGGCATCAAAGAAAACCACCAGCTGGAAAGACTACGGTATTTGTAACGGCAATTTTGTAGTTCCCCAGTATGATGCTTCAAGGCCGAAGCTAGTTAAAAACGGCCATTTAGGCGCGAAAGGAGATTTTTCAAATTGTTCATGAAGTATTAAAACGCATATTACGGGACAATTATACATACCCTAACGGGTATAACAGTTGCGTTGCAATGAGGAAAATCATCTACACCTAAAAATTGTCCAAATTTGCAATTTTGTTAGAAGGAATGTGTCGGAATTTTTTTCGACAAAAACTTCATGTTGACTTTCCTCATCGATTCTTCGTCCTGAAAACGCTTCCGTCGGAATTTACGTGGTGGATTACATAACATGTATGACAGAAACGCTCAAATTCCATGTGGTTTTGTGGATATGATTGAGTTTGTAATCCTCGACTACGTTACGCCTAAATTGCATTGTATACGAAATCTCATAGAAATTCTTAATGAAAGCTATGCTGCCACGATGGTTGGTTAATTGTTCGCCTGAATTATATGTTCAGCTTGGTTTTGTTATAGTATTTCTAGTGGAAAATTGTTTACGTTTTCACCCGGCTGTTTCTACCTACGGTACCGCGTAAACATGGATAACACGTCCTACTCTATCAGTAACAACGGGCGTATTGTTTTCTTTATTGCTTATGGACTATTCTTGAATATAGCTTGCCACATGTAGGCGAGTCAACGCCCATTTATCTGATAGGTAATGACCAAATTTGATATTCATCATTAATCCGACGAAAACATTGATTCCCACTTCTACCACTTCAGCTGCAACCCTCTAATCTTCGTATCATGGACGATTATGATTCCTATGATAGTTGGTCCATGGTTTTGCCGGCTACAGACTTAACTGACGGCTTCCAGTATGTCATCTCATTTTTGACCACAACTGAACGAGATCAATAAAACTCATGCCCAACGGTCTAAATACATGTATATTCTGAATTCCCTCGATTTCTGCTTATCAAGCTTGACCACAAGTTAAGTGAACTGGACAGGGGAGTTACCTGCGTGAACGCATACTACATAATTTAGCGTTGATCATAGCTTAAGTGAACTGCACGGAACAGCTACCAGTGTGACCGCATACGACCTATTTATGCGTTGATCATGGCTTAAATGAACTGGACGGAGCAGTTACTATCATGAATGCATGTGACATGCTCAGACGTTGGTCAGCGCTTAAGTTAACTGGACGAAGTAGTTGCCAATGTGAACGCATACCGCTTGGCCGGGCGTTGATCATAGCTTGAGTTAACTGGACGGAGCAACTGCTAGCATGAATGCATGTGATACGCTCAAACGCTTATCACAGGTTGTCAACTGAAAAGAACAATTTAAGCATTCTACTCTGTCCACCCAAATCTGTCCGTCACAGTTGAGTAAGAGGGTGAGTACAGTTTGCCCTTCTTGGATATCCTGGTTAGGCGCCGTTCGGACTGTTCTATCGAACGTTCTGTGTACCATAAGCCAACATGGACGGGACAATACATACATTTTGTGAGTTATGCTCCTGTTGCATACAAAAGATCTTTAGTACGCACATTGTTTTACAGAGCATCAAGAATATGCTTCTAAGACAGATTACGAGCCGAGCAAACAGTGTTGTATGAAACGCTTCGTGTTAACAATTTCCCCGAACGTTTCATTCAGAAGCGGAGCAAATTTACTCCTGCGAAAAATACAACTTTGGACGTCCCCAAAAAAGATATTTACATCAAACTCCTCTTCAAAGGAGATAGTCTGTTGAACACCTTTGGTAAGATGATCAGCGCCGCGCTAAAACGGGTGTATAATGCAACAAAGCTTGTCCTGCTCTCACAAACCACTAGGTTACCTCTACCCCCGGTCAAAAGGCAAACCCTATGTTTTCTACCAGTCATTACATCTATCAGTTTTCCTGCAGTTGCGGAAACACATACATTGGTAGAACGGAAAGGATGCTTGAAACCAGGGCCAAGGAGCACATCCCAAACTGGTTGAGAGTTACAATGTCTAACCCGTCAATGAGTGGCACTAAGCGAGGACTAAACGCCGCCTCATCCATTGCAAGGCACTTATCGACTACAGGTTCCAGCGTCAACACTGCATCTTCGTTGAAGATCTTGATGAACGCTTACAACTCGCAACTTCTCAAGTATATTGAAGCTTTGTTGACCAGCCGTTAACAGCCGGTCATATGTGCACAAAAACAACTGATTTTCTACCTTCGTTTACCGTGGGTTTGACCGTGAGTGCCAATCACGATCCGGCCTAGTTTGTACTTCTGGCCGTTTCATTCAAGTCTTGCTTCATTTTGTTTTAATGTTAGTCACACGTTTGCGACTGACGAGAGTGTGCGAAATAAATTCATATCGTAATCTGTGTCTTCTGATTATCCTATTTAAATTATATAATATACTTCGACAGTATTGCAAGCGTTGGTTATTCCGATTCATATGTCTTGTGCTGAGATTGGTAGCTGCTCCGTACTGTTGACTTGAACCATGATTAACGCCTAAGTATGTAGTATGCACTCACACTAGAAGCTGCTCCGTGCAGCTGACGTAAACCATGATCAACGCCTAAGTATGCAGTATGCATTCACATTATTCGTTACTCCCTCCAGTTGACATAAACCATGATCAATGCCTAAGTATGTAGTATGCGTTCGCACTACTAGCTGCTCCGTCAAGTTCACTTAAGCTAGGATCAGCGCCTAACTATGCCATCCTTATTCACCTTAATAGCTGCTCCGTTCAGTTGACTTAAAATATGCCAAACTGTGCTCCATGCTTACATACCTACAACTGCGCCGTGCATCTGCCCTACCTTGCGAGTTATGCTGAACTGTACTCAATAATTAGACATTTACAACTGCTCCGTCCATTCGTCCTACCCTAAGAGTTATGCCAAACCGTTCCCTACGCTAAGACACATAGGTGGACGAGTGAAGTCACTACGGACGGGACCACGAGGATAGAATCTTGAATTATGTATTATATATGCATGTATGTATGTATGTGTGTATTATGTATGTATTTGATAATTGTAGATAAATGTACATACTACATTCACTTTTTCCCAGCACAGAATGTATCCTTCGGTTTCCATATGTTATTGATGCTCTTCCGGACGATTGAAACCGTGTATCACATGAAGTCTTCACCATCATGTCGTTCATCGCAAGTGATATCTGCAAGAAATTTGTGAACGCATATATGAAGGGACTTACTTTCTGCAATTATATCAACAGGGTAGTCGCCCCAGGTGATGTTGATTCGCACTTTCCTCGGCCCGTGTGAAAGCGTCACACTTTCAGCGGACCGGTCTGAGTCAACATTCGTTGTGGGTGGTGTGTGCACTCCACTATCACTGGGGAAGTGCGAACAACGGCTGAAGTAGATGGGACTGACAAAAATCAGGATTCAAAACGTGCACTTGCCAGGCGACTGAGGTTGAAGGTGATTGCCACAGAATGGACACTAGTTTATACCTGCCATTTGGATGCATTTGGAGTGAAAAATCAGCTAATCGATATCACAGCAATAACCGTCCATCTGTACCAGGTCGCCTCAGTGTCCACATGGCAGTCTTGATGTAGGCTTCTTCATCCACCCCGGTTGCATACCACTTGTAGTTGAATCCATCGGAAAGTCGTCTAAATGTAAGCCAGTACTAGGAAGCTCCACTGTCCTATTGGTGAAAGCAATGATGGTGTTCAAGCAAGCCACCGCTGTGCGGTTGTTGTAGTCATGCAGTTTTTCGAATACACGATTGAGCGCTGTATAGTGGCGGTTGAAATTGGCTGCAGCAAGCGGCCGATGCCGCCGACCTACCAACTGCAGAATTGGCAAATTGTACTCTGCGAGCCAGCGCTCAGGAATGGGGACCTCACCTTTGTAAAGGAAAATGAACACTACAAAATACTTCAAGGTAGGGGTAAAGATGTTTATGAAACACCGACAGAATGTGAAGGCATGGAAGCCACATTATACAGTAAAAAGTGCACTGACATGTGCCGTGCACGCTATCGACGGCGAAGGCGCCGCCATCTTGTTGCACTTGAAACTGCAATGTTCAAAGTGGTCACTAGAGACGTGATTACCCTGCATTCAAACACTGTTTCGAAAGAGAGTCCTGGAGCCCGTCCCTTCAGGTGCTTTCGGACAAGGTGACTTGTGAATGTGGTCAATCTGTGAAGGATCTTCTTCACGCACCAGTCAACCTCCACAACCTCACAACGGTCGCACCCATAGGTCGTTCGTATTTCATACTACCGTAGCAGCCACTCACTGTAGTTCCATATTTTTTGAATGGCCACGGCTAGGAAGTCTCTTGGGTGCGTTCTCTTCTTCAACCGCCCGTTCGCGTTCTCCAGCCTATTATTCGTTCGATTGCCGAAGTGGACGACATCGTCTTGGGCATGAATGGCCCACTTCGGCTTGATGTACAGCCAATTACACAGCAGATAATTCAGAAACTTCTTATCCGTTCGGCCGATGATGTACAGATCACGTTTAAAACTACGGTTAACAGTGTAACAATGCAACTTACTCTTCCTCATTTTCGGCCGAAGCCATTCGGTGGAAGAGAAAACGACTGCGAAAAGATTTCGTCTTTTGACAAGTATAACGGACAAATTTTACCCACTTACATGCTTACGTACGGCATCGCGTACATGAAAGTAACACAGCAGGATGTCGCAGCGGAACACTACAAGGGCTGCCCCCATCTGCGCAGCCATCTTATCTATGAAAAATGTTTTCACCACAATCAGCTCGCCCATCCTTTCCCGAAAACTTTCGAAGTCTACGTAGTGAAGCATACTTCTCACTACGAATGTACCCGTACATCACGGGTCGGCCATGCCCCCTACCGTCTGTCACTAGGAACTAGCATAACTTCCAACTTCGCCTTTTGTACTTCGTACAACGACAATAAATCTCCGCGGTTTCCAGGAAACAGCGTCATCTTTTCTGATCGTACTTCAAGGCGGTTTTCGACCTACGGCTCGTTCCACGAACATAAATAACGCCCATCTCGTCCATGTACCTCTGAAGACACTCCTGAAAGTGTGAGAAGGTGCGAAATTTTCGACCCACAAACATTGCTTTGAAAATAGCAATATAATCCATTTCCTACAAATACAAAATAAACAACTAGGAGTGAAGTTAAAAAAGCACATGACAAGAATTAAAAAGTACAAAAAAATAACCTCAGCATTCTTGTGATAACATTCACGCACGCAATCGACCATAACACCAGCAGCCATACTAGTTTTCCAAAACTAACCACGGGGAATTGGTTTTCAATTAATGTTCAGTTAAAACAAACAGATATGAAGCCATGATGCAGATTTCCATGATTTCAATTTCTGCTTAAGCTACGAAGCCATTAAAACGAGTTATTCCAAGAAAATAATTTTCCCCAACACGACAGCTCGGGGACTTACGTTCTACGGCTAGCATTCATGTCATTTATCCGACAGATAATTACCAAATTTTATGTTAATTAGTTATCCGACGAAAACATTGGTTCCCACTTCTACCACTTCAGCTACAACCCTCCCATCTTCGCGCCATGGACGATTATAATTCCGATGAGAGTTGGTCTATGCCTTCGCCGGCTGCAGAATTCACTGACGGCTGCCAGCACGTTATCTCATTTTTGACTAGAACTGAAGGAGATCATCACAATTTATCGTCAGCGGTCTAAACATACGTTCATTCTGAATTCTTCCGTTTTCTGCTCATCAACGTTGATCGTTGCTTAAGTGAACTGGACGGAGAAGCTACTAGTGTGAACGCGAATCGTTTAAGATACTACGTTATCTGTGGCCGGCTTTCGTTGATCGGTTCCGAGACAGTCTCCTTGTGTGCAAACCTCATAACCTAAATCGAGTTTTGCAAAGTGCATAACAGTTAAAAGAAATTTTCTTCCGATGGAATCCATAGCATCACATTCAGATGTTGAGAACACTGCCGTTACCATGACAGCCCAATCATCGCACACACCCCTCCATATGCACCCTTTAAGATACAAGTGTTCCATTCCAAGAGTTCCACGGTTTTCGGACCACGGGTCATCAATATGGCCTGATGTTAATGACAGTTCAGCGCCAGACGAGTACACCAATCCAGGAAGGTGTATTGTTCACCACGTTTGTAATTCATGTTTAGACTACGGAGTCGCAGCCCTTGGGGTAAGGATGCGTGCTATGATGGGGATGTCCTAGTGTCTGCATTGAGCTCAAAATCTGAATATGGTGCTATGGATTTCGTGGGAATATAATTTCTTTTAACTGTTCTGCATTTTTCAAAACTCGACTTAGGTCACGAGGTGTGCAAACAACTATCGGCGGAAATGTGAACCGTGTAAGCGACATTATTCCGTACGAAGAGATTCCATATTTGGAAATACCAGTTTTAAGCTAGAAGAAGCATTCACAATTTTGCTACGCTGGGCGTTCAAGAACAGCATACCATCCACAACGTTCATGGTAGTCTGACCTTGGAACAGACGAAATACAGCCAAGTCACTATTGTTCATCCGAAGACGCGTTTGAGTAAGCCGGTTACATTACGTATTCCTTTCGCTTTCAGCCGGCCACCATAATAATCACGGGAGAATGGACAGCCTATAGAGCTTGGGATGAAAAAGCTCAATACGAGCAATGGAAGATCAATCATTCAAAAAATTTCGTAAATCCTGAGAACACGATCTACTCGAAAATATGTAAAATCTTTGGTCCTTCGCTAAGAGGCACTTTCATGCCGTATGTGGATCAAACGAACGGCAGTTCCAGTCATACCTTCAGGAGATCATTCGACGAAAAGGAAATCCTGCAAACATGATCGGCAAATTGCTGTTCACCTTGCCTCGAACAGAAATCTTGAGAACTATATAATACACGTCGACATTGTTTGCACGCGTTTGTTTTTCCGACTCGTATGTCTTGCGCAGTACTGGTAGCTGCACCGTCCGGTTGACCTAAGCTAGGATCAACGCCTACTTATGCCGCAGTTATTCACCTTAATAGCCGCTCTATCCAGCTGGCTTGAGCTATGATCAACGCCTAAGTATGCAGTGTATGTTCACGCTAGTAGCTGCTCCGTCCAGTTCACTTGAGCTATAATCAGCGCATGCGTCCTACCTTAAGAGTTAAACAAAATGTACCCCAAGCTCAGACACATGACTGCTCCGTCCATTTGTCCTACCCTACGAATTATGCCAAACCGTTCCCTATGCTGAAATACATGGGTGGATGAGTAAAGTCACTGGGAACGACAACGTGGAGATAGGAGTTCCAATTATGTATTTGATAATTGTGGATAAAAATACATAATAACCCCGCTCTATTCAGCACAGAATGTAGCCTTCGGTTTTCCCGCGTTGTGGGTGTCCCCCCGGGTGAATGAAACTGTGTATCAGGCGAAGTCTTTATCATCATGTCGTTCATTGCATCTGGTGTCTGAAAGAAATCTGTGTAAGGACATATGAAGGAACTTGTTTTCTTTAATTATATCAACAGGATGATCGTTCCAGGCGATGTCGGTTCGCGCTTTCTTCGACTTGTGTGCGAACGGTACATTGTCAGCGGACCAGTATGAGTGGACATCCGTTGTGTGTAATGTGCGGGACTTGCTTTCTACAATCACTAGGAAAGTGCGAACAACGTCTGAAGTAGAGGAAACTGACAGAAATAAGGATTCAAAACTTGCACTCACCAGGCGACTTAGGTTGAAGCGGTTTGCCACAGAGTGGACACATTTATATAATATTAATAATGGTATACTTCTCAGCGCATGTACAAGAAACACGCCCAGATAAGCGTGGTCAGTACACACATTTTAACGTGAAACGCATACCGTACACCTAAGTGTTAATTGTACAACACACCAATTATGGAAATAAAGTGACAAAACGAACATAATAATAAAGGAAAATTCTAGTTCATTAAGAAGCATTTGGCTCGGTTGCTTCTAAAACGATAGTATTCAAAATTTTCAATGTTCGATAAAAATGTTGAGTAGTTACATCAATTCTCGCGTCACAAGGGGTTGTATCCGTTCCGCCACCCGCCCCTGCCAGCGAGCAGAAATATAACTCGCTAAAGTGCACTTGCAAGAAGTCTGGAGACGTCAACGCAATGCACATGGCCACAGCAGGAAAAGCTCTGGTTGATACCCAGACGGCGTTATCTGTCATGAGGTTAGAATTGAACTCTCTGAACGAGTATATTGCTC